>JAYXIM010051602.1:0-70460 GCA_037575425.1 Anastrepha fraterculus | reverse complement strand
ATGTCATTATGGATACTTTAGTATTTTCTGGTACTAATTTATTTTCGGTATTAATTTACAACAATTTTTCTTAAATTTATGTTGTGTTTTGAGAATACATGGTTGAATTCCTGAAAAATGGAAAGAAATAATGTATCCGGGAATTTTATCCCAATTAAGAAGATATGAGTAGCGCCGGTAACGACGGCACCTGGCGACATACAACCATATGGTGTGTTTTTAAGGGCGGAGATTAATATCCCCTAACTGTGGCAGTTTAGTATGTAGCACACAATACACTTACGTGATTTGAGTGGTATTTTGAGAGGGGAACTGTGAGAGCAACGTGAATGCCCGACTACTGATGCTATACTTAACGGGAGTACCAAAAGCGCAAAATAGCACGGCAGACGTACAAGGAATTTATAGCACTAAATATGTGGTAGTATATGTATTTACTTGCTCTTGATTATTACACCTTGCTGCATCGCTGCTTCGTCTCTCTTCTTGCTTTTTGAAGTAGGTGCCAGGTTCTCTAAAGCCAAGAATATGTATATTTTATGATAGCACCAAGCTTGATCTAATGGGGCAATACACTTAAATGAATTTCTTACCAGATGTACCCTGATATAATACAGTTTACCACGCATTTTAAAAGGCAAAATCTCTTAAATATACCTTCTCATTCAGAGGACAACTATTTGGTCGCGCGTGGGCCAGCGAACCCACGCCTAAGGTGGTGGGCATACTCGTAGAGGTAACTAACGCAATAACAATTGGTGTTTAAGTAATTCGATGAAATGTATTTAATTTGTTCGCTTTTATTTATATATTTGTATTATTATTATATCATCATTTTTCCCCTGCTTACTTTCCTCTTTATCCATCCATCCCAATGGTCTCATCTTAATCTTAATTGGCTGTGTTGTTGCATATTCACAATTTGCTTATTTTGGTATTCGTACATTCGGCTAGAGAGATATTGTTATAAGTGGTGAACTTAGCAACGATTTGCTTATTGATTTTAAATTTTTACTCTCAATGGAATCCAACGAGATATTCTAACTGTTAACTGACTGTTCACCCGAATCGCAACACTTTAGATGCATGCTTTGTAAATGTTAAATCTAAGAAACTTCCCTAATATTACCTGTGCGCAATTTCTGATCTTTCCCAATTATTACTTAATTTTTACTTATGCATTCGCGAATTCATATCGTGGCCTTATCCTTATCAACTATGACCTAATTGAGGTAGCTGTGGATGCTATGGACTGGAGATCTATGTCTTCAACAGATAAGCGGAAACACTTTGTTCAAACCAATACTGGCACATTTTATGATAAGGTTGTGCCGTTTGTCTAATAAATCTAGGAGGCACAGATGTTTTAATTATCATATAAAAATACTGATTGAGCAACGCAATAGTGCATTGGCGCTCAACAGCTTTTTTCGATGTCTATATTTAAATATTAAATCTAAATCAAATTTCTTAAGTGCTTACTGTCTTAAATCATCTCTTTACTCATGTCTTAAATACAATTGCAATTTAAAACAAAGATTAAGTCCCTTCTAATAAAAAGCCAATGGCGATTATGAGCCCATACCAATCTTTCAATCCTTTTCAATTCATTAAAGCTTTGTAACCTGCTCAATTTCTCATCATCAGGAGTAAACGCATTGAATTGAATTGTATTTGAAAATGTCGAGCCAAGGAGCACCAGGAGATTTGGTGGCTCCTAAAACACTCAGGCTAAAGAGCCATTGTATTTAAAGCTCTGGAAAGGGGGTAGACAGACAAGGAGGGAAGGAGAAAAGTATCAGAGAAAGAGATAGGAAAGAATAGAGACAGAGATAGAGATAGTTAGTCCTGTGAGAATTTTCCAGATTCTTTGGCAAATCTGTAAATATCCTCCAGTTTTAGAGAACGAATATTACTCATTCTCATGACATCGGAACCCAATACTCGTAGCCTTGCTCTAGCAAAGGCAGGACACTCACAGAGAAAGTGCTCAGTGCTATCCGCCTCCTCCAAGCATGACAGGCATACCGGGTTCTCGATGATTCCAATGGTGGTCATATGCTGACCCCATGGGTCGTGTCCTGTAATGATGCCGACCATCAACCGAATATCTTTCCTTCTAAGTTTTAGTAGAAAGTTTGACAGTAAACGCATTAATATCTTATCTTCTTTACCGGCTACAGAGGCAACCAAAATAGATATAGACATATGGAAATATATCGAAATGCTCAGAATGAAGAGGCGAGTCGATTCATAAATGTCTGCCCGTCCGCCGCTCCGGCCCACTATTGAACAAAAGGGCCACAGCGTCCAAAAAATGTGTAACTTTTTTATTTGCTGTTCATTAAGGTTCATAATTTTTTACACTTACATACATCTAGTCTTCGTACACTAATCTTCGATAAATGGGTTATAAAATTATCAAACTTAAATGCCAAATAAATTTCTTTTTCGTAGAAAGATATGTAAAATTAAAAACAAAAAGGGATATTTTACGAGTATACAACTTCGGCATATATTATATAAAAAAATCATTTTTCCCTTAAACTAAATAAATAAACTTACAATATATATTTTGAATGTACTGCTCATATACAATATATAGGTATGTATACTATAAATATTTGGGACGTGCGATATCTCCTTCGAAAAACGTACAAATCAAAATATGTAATTATAAAATATTTTAGAAAAATTAAACGTTGCTTATTTATGTGAGAAAAGATATGACGTTTGTTTATAAAACTAGTTGGAAAAACAAATTTTTTGAATTGAGACTCTCTTCATAAAATTTTCACCCATTTCTTATAAAATTAGTTTGAGTTATTCATTAGGTATTCAGCTGCTGAATTCATGGGGAAAAGATTTTTAAGGCGTGGCCAAGCTCAGAACCAAACATGATAGATTACCAGGTTTTGCGACCAACTATGGTGAAAAACGAAACTGTGGGAGTGTCTTCGACTAACACGTCACATGGGACTCGGCAGCGGAATTCCAAAGATGATATTCTTACCAGAAAGGCAAGAACTTCAGAAACAAGATTGTGCTCATCAGAAAGTGCATGACATCGCTGGCGGAGTTACGTAAAAGAGATATGAAAATGCGAACAAGACTAGAATAATTTGCTGAGAGCCGAGTATCGGTCTGATGTTGGCCACACCTCTAAAAGCCCTGCGGTCTGCTGTGATGACGACGAGATGTCCACGCGAAGATTTGCAGCCAATCATGTGATTATCACTACTGTTGGTGACTTTTGAATTTTGGATTTTGGCGAATGAATGTGAAGCCATTGTGCGCCTTCGAATTTTTCCAATATATGCACTAATATGTGCTCTTTCAACTATGCCCGTGATCCAGCTTCTATGACCTTGTTGTATTCTACCTCTATCATCGGGAGCGTACGTTTTTGTATTGTAGAACTTATCATTGCTTTTACTACATAGTTTTTCGATCATATGATGAACGTCTTCCACGATTGCCGGTTTTAGAGCTTCGTTTGAAGGTGGTAATTTTGGACGTGTTAATCTACTCATTAACCTTTGGTTAATGGAGAAGGGAATTTTCGTTTCGTAGCGTATTTCTTTTGCGACTTGCCCGAAGCCTTCCACCAAGCAAGAGTGGGTTAATTGACCGACATCTTTTTATAATAACAGGAGTAGATACTTTTGGTCTTGAAATGTGAAGATGTCTATCGCGCGGATTCCTCATGGGGGTGTTGAGATTTTCTTTTTCAGCAATAATTTCTAAGGATTAGACCGCTGATGTGATTGACAAATACTATTATGTTCTATGATCCCTTTTAAGTTTTTTTGCATCCCTCATGGTTTAAGTAGTGTTACTCTCACAAATCTTTTATAACGGCTTCGATACAACTGTATTAGTTTTCTTTTGAATAATTTCATCTCTTATAGTCAGTTTCTCGCGGAAATACCCGTAGGGTCGGACAGATTGACGAACGTACATATTTAATTAGCGCCAGTCAAGAGTTAGACATCTAATTTGAGTCGCCACAAGTGCTGCAAGAACATGAAGGAATAGTTAGTTTTGAAACCTGCCACAGCATTGAACAAAAATTAGGCCATTGGGAAATGTACGTTTTGGGTCATTGACGATAGCGAACCATTTTCGGCAGTAACCGATACCATCTTTGCCGAATTGGCGAAGTTTTTATTAATCTCGGCGCAAATTATAAAGATAAAGAGCATGTTGTCGCGGAGAACTTATTGTAAGATGAAATAATGATTTCTCGCAAGCCGAAAAAGTGTGCAGAGGAAAAAAACTAGCACTGGCTGAAGAAATAAAGGCTCGAAATCTTTTGTAGCGCGAGCCACTCGACACCTTCAAGTATAGTTTGTCTTTGCATTCATTACTTGGGCTGCTGCTAGTTGTCTTGATATTCTTTGCATGTCACGACGCATACACCAAAATACAAATAAGCAATTATGCCAACTACACAATTTCTAAAATAAAATGTTGCGTCTCGTACATGCCTCCATAGCTGGCAACGGTTGTGTTTTCTTGTACAAAATTTAGAGGATGATGCACGAGACGGCTCGAAAATATTCAATGCCGGTCTCTGGTACATAAGCATTTCCGGAGAACTCAGGAACAGCAGACAACTGCTGAAGACGAATCATCCTTCACCAAGCCAATCACGTATTCGCTCACACAAGACAGTTTTTGAGCACTCAAAAGATCGAAAGAATGGATTGTCCCACTTACAGACCTAACTAACTAATAATTTCTCTTTGTCAACGTTTTTCAATGCTTGAAAAGCTGTTGAAGCCTTTCAAGAGCTAGCTTTTAGGCTTCCACTTGTGAGTGTCAAAAGTGCTTTCAAAATTGGAAGAAATGTAATAACTTCCAAGGAGAAAGTTTTTGAAAACAATAAGACAATTTTCATTATTATTTTACTGTGCTTTTATTATTGGGCGCAAAATATAAAAGGCAACCCTCGTACATGCTTTACATTCTCCCCTTTGATGTATTTCGTTGCCACACACGCAGCGAACGTGTGTTGCTTTGTTTTAGTGTAGGCTTTATTTTGGCAATGTTTGCTTTGACGTTAGTTGCATTTTTTTATGGCTTCGACTTTTGATTCTCCTGTTTTATGCAGTTGTGCTGTCATTCCGCTGGCCGACCTAGAGCTCTTCTCTGATGATATCGTTTTTTACGCCGACACCGATTTTGTCGCGCTCGAGAGAATCTGCCAAAGAGTCGAAAGGTCATTTTTTCTATTAAATCTTGATTTTTGTAAAGAATTCTTTAAAGGGTTTGCTTTTGCCTTCCGACATCCTGTTAAATATAATATAATATATGTATATATTTAGTTATCTATGGGAGTCAAGTCGGTAGCTGAGAGAAAGTTGATCTTTATTTAAACTTATAACTTTTCAATGCTATGAGGGTTTAATTTATTTGTTAGAATATACAGGGTCCGGCACTCGAAGTGTAACCAACTTCAGATCGAAGAGGCATCAGCTGTCTGTTAGTTGGCTAAATGACAGTCCAGGGTATTGTATACAAGCGCGCGGAAGCATTTAATAAACAAGAATAAACGCGAAAAAATAAATTATGTAATGTATTTCAAACGTAATAGTGTGTTTTCATTAGGCGGGAAAATCACAATCAGCGATTGCTCGTGAGCTCCAGCTCCTTATAGTAAATAAAGTTTTTGTTTATCGCACCATTACTCAACGAAGTTCCAATCAAATGGCGAAAGAACTGAAAATGCCCGCCGCATACGGAAAAATGATCTGAAAGTCAAGCCTTACAAGAACCAAAAGGAGCATGCTCTCCCACCAAAGCAGCAACAAGTCAGAATTGAGGGAGCGAAGGAGTTGCTTCACTTGGCCGAAAGCGGTCAATTTCCGAACATTGCGTTTTCTGACGAGAAAATTTTTCAAATGAGCAATTCGCAAACTCCCAAAACGATAGTGTTTATTTGACCGACCCTTCATACGAGAATTTGAGTCATCGATTGGCTGCACCCACCACAGGTAATGGTTTGGGCCGCTGTCCAATAGTTATAATCGAGCCTGCGAAATATTATCGGGAAGGTATTCTGGAGGTTGATTTGAACCCGTGGGCTGAAAAATATTTCGCTGGCAGACCATGGACTTTCAACGGGACTCCGCACCGTCTCACAAAGCTCAAGTGAACCAAAAATGGCTAAAAGAACTTTATAACGTCCACACAATCGCTCTCAAATTCACCAGACGCGAATCTGATGGATTATTCTCTTTGGGCCACTGGGCCATTTTGGAGAGCAAGGTCCGAACTAAAAGATTCTCCAGTCTCGAGGCATTGAAAAATGTTATTGTCCACGAATGGGCCAAAATACCTGAAAGTCACATTCGGGCAGCGATTCGTTTTTGGACCGTCTCAAGGCCATAGTCAAGGCAAAAGGTGGTAATATTGGGCAAACAAACACATTTTTTACTTTGAATTGAATTGTAGTAATTCTCCAAACTAATTGAAAACGGAATAAGTTTTCCCGTTATTTAGTCACAACAGGTTATGAATGGATGTAAAGTATTCGATGGGGTAACTGGTGGTGGTAGCAAAGGAAAAGCAAGGCCTCTTTTGCATTGGAAAGATCAAGTGGAGAAGAACTTGGGTTCATTTGGTATGCCCAGCTGTCGCTTAAGCGATTATTGCACAACTATTATTTATTCGTATTTATGTGAACGTCTTCTTTCATTTTAATATTTATTTGCTCCGTTGGTCACTTTCTTCTTGTAAGGCAAAAAAATTGGCTTTGCAGCGAACAAAAGTTCAATTTATTTTTGCCAATTTATAATGTTTCCTCATAAAGACCATTTTATTGTTAGCTTTTATGCTTACCCTTTAGTTATCAAAAAAATTATCAACATAAGTTAATTGTAATATTCGGGCATATGAAACTAAATTACAGAAGCGATGTTTTTGTAACTTTTCAACTCATTATTTTCTCTCATTTTCTCCAAATCTTTAAATGGCCTATTAAAAAGGAGTTGAAAGCTCTAAAAATATATTTTCAGAAACATTTCACATGGCTCTTCTTACAAAAACTTCATTGGATAATTAAAAGTGAACTTTTTTTATGAATGTAAGTCAAAGAATACTCGCTCAAATTCAACATAACAACATGCAAGCAAAAATTGCTCGGTTCGCAAAATTTTTAATTTTCTCGAGATAATTACAAATTAAACGCGACTATTCTCACAACAATTTGAACTAAAAGCTGCGCGAAAATAATCGCAAAACAAGGAGAAGAAATTCATTATTGGCAAATGCTGCACAAGGTGCACCAAAAATTAGTTTTTTCATCCTGCTGCCAATTTGACTTTTACTCTGGTCAGCGTCCTTACTGCAGCTGCAAGCACTTTTCGCCTTTCGCACCATTCACCCCATTATGGATGATGGGATTCTAACGACTTGAGTGCAATTTACCACACGATTATCCACAACAACACAGCAGCGAGAGTAAGTAACAAGAGAAATAAATGTTAAAGTTTCAAAACAAAGCCTCAAATAATTTCCAACATTCTTTGTAAGCCGAGCGAAGAAATTGACAAAAAAAAAATATAATTGCGAAAAGTTTTTAATTTTTATTGGCAAAATGAAAAGCTTTTATTCTGAACAAACATGTTGCTGTACAGGCCTTAATTTTTACACCCGCGCGCAATTGTCAACAAAGGTATTACATATAATTCGAGTCGATTTAGACATCCCTGCTCATCCGTCCGTCTGACCAACCTTAAGCACAATAACTTCCGCAAAAATTAGTATAATTCAATGAAAATTGGTGCAAATGTTACCCTTTGTCCATGGTGGTTGCTGATAGAAACGTCTCATATAAGGATAAAAACAAGATATAACGCTTACTATAAATTACTCAAATTTGGGACAAATGATGAACCTTAAAAGCCGAATTTAGCGCTTCCTTACTTGTTTGTTTCTAAATTATTATTATTATTTATTAGATATATCAAAATGCTTATATCTAAATATAGAGGAGTACTAGCTGCCAGGGCTTACGACTCTTTCTTTAAGTATTTAATACCTGTGTTGATTTAATTCTAATTATGGAGTTTAAATTATCTTTATTGACTTACATTGTTTTAGAAAGTTATATATTTTATGAATGTTTTCAGAAGAAGTTTTTTCAAGAAGTGCGGAAGGTTTAATGTCGCCAAATATTTTGATCCTGTGGCTTCGGAGATTAGGGCATTCATCTAGTAAGTGGTCGACCGTGGAAAGTGATCCACACCAAGGACATGTGTTTTTGGGTTTCTAAATTATTTTTCTCAATTTGTTGATTCTGAAGCAAACATAAAAATTGTCCGTTTTGCTTATTTACCGTTGTATATAATATAATTAAAAACTTTTTTAAGTAACAAATTAAGCCAATAAGTAGGTTAAATACGAACAAACAGTAATAGTGGAATGATTTTATTGGTTTTGGGTTCGAACGAGTTAGGAAAATACTTTACTAATTACTCTAGTATTTAAGGTCTATATTTGCTGGGGAAGTAAGCAGAATCCTTGGTCTTTAATAGCAAGTTGCCTCTATACGGCTGGTAGATACCTACGTGAAAACGAATATTAGCACCACTACATTCAGATAAAAGTAATGGACAGGACAAGGGCAGAAAAAAAGAGATCCTTGTAATGTCTAGTGTAGCTGCCATGTCTGTACTGCCATCTTTTTCAGCCAGCGTGCGTCCCCGATCGAAGAGAGACCGTCTGGTGCAACGTACCTTTTTGAAAAAGAGGCTATTGCCAATCGATCGATTCTTTAAAAAATCCAGAATTAGGGCACAAAGTGAATATAAAAGAATTTTAGTACCCACTACTATATTTTGTTATTACAGAATTTTGAAATTACAGAATTATGACTCAAATGATTTTAGCCTGTTTATAAATTGTTAATGTTTTTTCCTGAATTTTTATCCAAAAGAATATTGCAGTATAGAATTGAGGTCCGACCCCATGTGTAACTTAGTGTTTTTTAGTATATGGTGAATTATAAGCTATACAATTATAATAATAATAATACAATACAATTTGCAATTGTCTCAGTGATATTTGTACCCCTTATAGATAATATAATATAATATAAATAGCTGATTAGCCAATAGTAGAAAATAAAGTTATTCCGTTTAACAATAACGCTCAAATAAAGAGCAAAATCAATATACACTTGAAGAAAGTATTTGCAGATTTGCAGTTAATATCAGATTATAGTGAATAAGTGCTTTGTATGACTATCCCGAGCATCTATTAAACTTAGCAGTCTGTTTTTCATAAAAGTAGTGGGGGGTTCCATATGTAGAAGTCCACGCAAGTGGGGAAAGTTATTGATCCCCATTCACTTGGGAGTGGCCAGGACGATTCTGCTACATATAGTTCAAGCAGCTCTCAACTTCCGGGATTAGGCCAAGTATCCTTGGGGTAACTTCAGAACACCCGTTCAGGAGTGAGCCAACGTGAGAAGGCGAAGCATCCCTGGATAGTTGGTTGTGCGCTGGGTTTGGGGCCCACCACTTAAAAAACAAAACTAACACTCTCCAAGGCTCTCATCATGCCCGTCTTAACGTATGGCGCAGAAGCGTGGACGATGACAACATCTGATGAAGCGTCGCTTGGAGTGTTCTACGCAAGATTTTTGGGTCTTTGCACGTTGGCGACAGCTGTATGAGCTTTACGAAGACATAGACATAGCGCAGCGAATAAAGGTCCAGCAGCTACGTTGGCTGGGTCATGTCGTCCGAATGGATACAAACGCTCCGGCTTTGAAAGTATTCGATGCGGTACCAGCTGGTGGTAGCAGAGCAGAGATGGAGAAGAACTTGGCTTCACTTGGTATGTCCAACTAGCGCCGGTTATCACGAGAAAGAAACGGCTGGCGCGCTTTGTTAAGCAATGCCAAAATCGCGTAAGTAATTATTACAAAAATTAAGAAGAAGAAGAGATAGTACTGGGGCATCTTCTCAATCAATGTTTTTGAGCCCTGCTCGACCTTCTGAGTCTTTTTTCGAAAGTATTTCTGTAAATATGCTTTACTGCAATTAAAAAGAAGCCACACTCTACGACTTTTAATAGCTACCCCCACGTTCTATTAGGTCCATCGTTGTAGTACAGCATGATTTTTGTCTCATCGTAAAATATCAGATCATCCCAGTAGCTATCCGGCTGGGCAAGGTACGTTCTGGCGAAAGGTAACGGCTTTTCAATATGCTGTAAATTGCATAACTTAGCGGAGTGTTTCATGAGAAACTTCGTCCTCACACTTTTCTCTAAGCTCACTAGCAACAATTATTGTCCAAATCTGCGGGTATGCAGCCACTTTTCCCAACAAAATACGAGTACGTTCGGCGCGGTAAGGTATTTTGCGTTGTTGATTGTTGACTAACGCGTGTGTAACAACTCAGGGAGATAAGGGTACATATATCAAATCATCTTAGCAAACGAGGCCGAAACATAAGCGGTTGTTTTTGTTTTTGTTTGCTTTGTTGAATTAAAAAAGTTGACCATTATGAAGTATTCATAACTATGTATGTTAATTATTATAAATAATTTTGAAAGGCTCTTCAAATTCAATAAGAAGCGATGGTTTTAATTAAAGAATTGCAAATGACTTGAACATTTTAGTATGTCAAAACATTTTCTTGACAAACTGTATGTATGGCGGTCACAGTAACCAATTGGGTTTGTGGATGACTACCATTCGCAAGGGCCCGATTTCGAAACTCACTACACACATGATGAAACACAAAGTGATAAACTGGCAATGGCGTTTCAACAGCCGAAAGGAAGTAATCGAAAAATATAAAACGGCGTTGATGGCTATACCGAAAACGGTACTGTATTTTGAATTTATCGGTCAGTCCATAAGTTCGTGCGTATTTTACCCATAATTTCACTTTTGTACGATCTTTTACAAAAATTATTCGCGGAATATAACGGAACTACCTATTTATATTTTCTTTGATATGTTGTGCAGTTAACAAGTGATTTTAGTCGCGGATAGAAGCACGTGTTGTTAAAAAATAAAATGGAATCTTCGAACGCGTATAAGAGGCATATTTTGTATTTTTTTTTATAAAAGTGGTAAAAATGCAACAACTGCTGCTGCAGAAATAAACTCTGTTCACGGAGAGGATACCGTGAGTGTAAGAACTGCGAATAAGCGGTTTTCAGAATTCCGAAGTGGTAACTGTGACGTGGAGGATGCCCGCGCGCTGGTCGTCCTGAAGTCTTTAACTCCGACGCCTTGCTCGAACTCGTGGAAGCTGAGCCAAATTTGACAGTCAATATGATAGCTCAGAGGTTAAATTCATCGCATGGAACAGTTCACAGGCACCTGGTTCAGTTCGGAAAGGTTTCAAAGCTGGGAAAACGCTGGGTTCGGCATAGACCTACCGGCGCCAGCCTTCAGCAGAGAGTGAATGTGTGTTCTCAGCTGCTGCAACGGCTTGAAAATGAAAGTATTTTGAACCATATCGTTACTGGTGATGAAAAATGTGTCATTTACAATAATCCTGTTTGCAAATGCCAATGGTTAGATAAAGATGAAACACCAGAATCGACCCCTAGAGATGGCCTTCACCCCAAGAAGATTCTCCTGTCTATTTGGTGCCATATCCCACGGTATTGTTTATTTTGAACTTCTGGAACCAAAACAGACGATAACTGCTGATTATTATTTCAATCAGCTATCAAAACTTAATGAGGCACTTAACAAAAATCGACCGTCTTTAGTGAATAGACCCGAAGTTTTGTTTCACCACGACAATGCAAGACCGCATACCGCAAGGCAAACATTTGTCAAGTTGAACGAGCTCGGATGGGAGCTATGTTGGCTCCAAGGACAAACAATTTTTTGAGCAGGGCATTAAAAACTTGCCTAAACGTTAGGCGTTCCTGAGGGAAGTAGGTATTACCATCATGTGCTGCCTACTATCAAACGACGGCAAAACAAATTTCAGACTGATTGATAGGTTACTTTGGATTTGGCAGCTATTCGAGTCCACGACACGATTCTCGATTTTGGTTTAACGAACAAAAGCGCGGAGACCATAGGTGTGTCGACCGGAACGGCAATTAATATTTCACATGATAAGTTGGCAATGAATTGAATGAAATTGTCGGCTCAATGGGTGCTGCGACTGCTCGCAAGAAAGAACAAGCAGATGCGGCTGTAACTTCAAAGCCGAGGTTGGAGCAATTTAAGCGAGATCCGAAGGAATTTTTGCGTCGAGTTGTTACCGTTGTTGAAACCGAGATTTATCATTACACAACAGAAGCTAAGCAACAATCAAAACAATGGACTTCTACCTGTGAATCTTCTCAAAAGAAGGCGAAGACAGTCCCATCGGCGACATCATCCTGATGGATGCTTTAGGAATTGGAAGAACGATCAGTGAACAATACTACAGTGAATTATTGGACCGCTTTCACAAAAAATTGAAGGAGACACGGCCGCATTTGGTGAAAAAGAAGGTGCTGTTTAACCACGATAACACACCAGCACATTCATCCGGAGTTGCCGTCACCAAACTGCTTGAATTGCGTTATGAATTGCTGCCGCACCCCCCGGTATTCACCCGATCTGGCTCCCTGCGACGTGTTTTTGTTCCCTAACATGTTAAAATAAAAAAAAAAAATTTTTAAATGATGTCTTGACTTAACTCAGGTGCTTATTGAACCCTCCTCGTACATATACGACTTAAGGAAACTATGAATTGAGGAGCTAACGATCGATTGTGTTTTGAAATGGATTGCCGGTAGTTATCTAATTCATATAGTGAATAATGTTTATATGTTCGATGAGCCGTTAAAATTAAGAAAGAAATGTACAAATAATTTTTATATCTGAAATAAACATAAAACTTTTTGAATATATCTACATAATTGTGATTTACTTTACAAAAATTTGTGTTTCTTTTCGTTAAATGGGCTATTTCTAAAATTCAAAAATACCACAATTTCTTTGTAAATTGGAATTCGAAAGTTTTTTTCCCCACAACAAACATTTACTGACACGCTTTGAATGTTGTCGCGTCCAACGAGTTTTTTATTTTTACTCAATTACATACTATCCCTTGCGTACTTTACATTCGCGTTAGCGTTTGTTTTCATTTGCGATGTTCATTCGTTCGAAATAAATATTCATACTTGTACGCGTATAGGAGTATCTATGTACATACATATGTACACATTTACTCGGTGTTGTAGGAGTACAATTTGTTCTACTGGTTTTAATTCCCCTCCTCCCTTCATTAAATTTTGATTAAGTTTGTGTAATTGTGTGGGAAAAACTTTGTTATTTCTCCAATTTACATTTTTAATTGAGTTTCATTTCGTTTGAAGACAGGAAGGAAGTGCGTAGTGGCCAACAAAAAGTGGAAGCAAAGGCATTAAGACGGATGAATAAAGTGCTGATTACACAAGTTATGCTGCCTCGACTTTGTTGCCTGTTACGTGTTTGCAACTAGAGTGTCACTGAGTGATGGAAGAAGATGCGGGTATCCAGTTAATAGAAGCTGGCACTGCACTGAATATTGAAAGTTCATTGATTACCAATAATGTTGAAAATCGTTATAGATAAATATACAAATATATGCATAAGCACACATGCATAAAAGTTGGGAGCAGCAAAACATATTAGTGGTAGATAACTTATACATAGATACCAAAAGGATACGCACTTAAAGCAGACTGCCGATTTCATGATTTCTTTGCGACATGGTGATTTCTTTGCGATGAGAGCTTACAATTAAATTCGGTAAGGAGTTAAGGTTTTAGAGGGCCACTGAATACGAAATGTTTGTGGCCGCTTCAGCCGAATTGGTTTGTGTATGCGTACCTTTTAATTGGTTCAGACATTAAGCATCAATAATTGCGTCCGATTCGCCATTTCTCCGCTCACTTGAATAATATTTTGTATGAGAGAGCATTAACAAATTAAGAGTGCAGAAGTGACACTACAGATGTACATACAATCATTTCCATATGTACAAGTCCAGATATGGACTGCTAAGTAGAGTGAATATGCCCTAACGTGTTCCTCGAAACATTATTTTCTTTTAGATTAAGGTGATATTATCAATATTGCTGTATGGTAAGTTTAACCTCGCCGCATATTCCCCTACATTCCAATGCCCTGTGAGAACAGCGATAGTCTTGAGATATTGGGTCGCCCGTACCCCAGCAGTTGTTTGATCGTGGTACGTCATAGTCAGGCCATGCATTTCTGGATATGGCACATGCCTGTAAATTTATTTAAATTTTAGTATAACTGAAAAATAATCGGGTGCCCGTTTTCTGAAAAATAAAAATAAAATGTAACCTTAATTCCTAAAAAACCGAATTCCTTAATTTGATGGATGTATGGTACTTAATACTTTTTGGTCTGGAGGCAAGAGAACTAACAAAAAATTTTAAAATGTTCCTCTTCTTACAGGAACCTTGATGGTAGCCGTATACGAGGGAGGCCAGTACCAGGATACGATTTCTAGAATTGGAAATCCGTCCCATGAGCCTGAACTGGAGTGAAATGAAAGCTTTGTCGCACAAGCGACCCGGAAGGAGAAAACTTATAGGGGCACTTTGTTCCAGCTAGGAGCCTTAGAATACATATGTAGGTACATATATATGATAAAATTGAATCAGTTCTAGTTGCAAGAAGTTAGATTGGCTCAAAGTATTCAGAAAAATTAGCGACATATTTCAAAATTGTTGCTAAAATTAATTTGACGTAAGTTTGTGATTCATCTATTTACATACACATACATAAAAAAGAACTTAAGATATAATTAATAATTGTTGTACTGTTTAACATTAATTAGTCATCTAATATTGCATGCCATATTTTTAGCGGGTTCCACTAGATTCATGTAACGATTTTTCAAAATAAAATTTTTAATGATTGGGGTATCGTGGCGGTTCGTTACAATTTTGTTTACATACTGGTTGTATGTAACAGCATAAAGGAATCGAGATAGAGAGAGATATGATTTTGTTTGGGTGCGGGTATATGTATAACGTTCGGTCCGGACCGAATTTAGCAGTTCCTAATTTGTTAAAGCTATTATTTTTCCTTTGAAGTCATGCGGTTATACGCGACCTTACAGTTTTTCAAGTTTACTCGGCGAATTTTTCAAAATCGTCAAACTAAATAAAAATAAAGTTTTGCATATTAATTTACGGTCGGTTGAACTTACTTAAAATCTTCAATTAGTCTAGTACTATTTAAGAATCTTTATAGGCGAATAATAATAAACAAATAAATAAATAAAAATTGTAATAAAATTATAAGACTCGTTATTGAATATTATTCCGTATATAACCTCTTAGCGAGCGTCGTACCCTATGATTTATATGTGGCTATCATTCTGCTAGGACCGCGGTCGAAATCCGCTACGAACATGAAGCATAAAATGACAGAATCAATTTTTTCTAAAAACGTCCCATGCAAAAAAAAACGTCTGTCGCTTGGCAATGGCAAGCCTATTCTGCCCTGAAAAAGCGCATCATAAATCAATTCGGTTTCTCGAATTGTGGGACATAATCAGGACGTATACCACAAATTGAAAGAGGAGCTTGACCACACACCCAACAAAGACTATACGCGCCAATTATAAGTACAAGTACAAGTAAAACGAAAACGTTCCAAGAGCCCACAAAGCAAGTGTTTTAATATAGTGAATTGTCGCATTCGAATTTTCCAACCGATATGTTAACTTTTATTTCAAAAAGAACTAAACTGATCTAGAATCAGTAGACGAATTCAGTGACGATAAATATCCTGGATTTTTCTTAAAAAAAAAGTGAAATAAGACTATTTGCTTCAACCATAAAGAAAAATTGAAATTTCTATCGTTAGCACTCGATTAATTTCTTGATTACATAATTTTCTTTGCAGACAAAGCTGAGGAAAGCCAAACGTTAAACGTAACATAATTGTTTTAATTTTTGACTAGAGGGTAAAGCTCGTGAAGCCCTATCAACTCAAATACTCGCAGATAATGGGCCGGTGCGCGAGTGCCATTCAGTTATGCCTATGTTCGAAACCTCGGGCAAAAAACACCAAAAGACAGAAAAAAAAAAGTTCGCGGTAGACAATGAAAAACTAAAAAGGAAGAAACCACTATAGGTTATGTGAAAAACGTCAAAGCGCGTACGAGAAATAGGGGGCGAGCTCCGCCAAACACCCCACAAAAGGTGTAAGCCCTAATTATACACAGGGTGCGTACGGTATTGGAGGACAACAAGAGAGTAAAATTAATTAGCTTTTATTTTGAACAATATTTAATGCAACTTTACGCATTTTTTCCACCACATTAACTTATATTATGTCTATAAAATTATTAAAATAAAATTCCATAAGCTGCTTCCTCGATTCCGGAACCGATTTTATATCCGAAACAAATGTTCCTAATTCATATTGACAGCCGTCAAAGAAGGAATGATGTTATGAAGATGCTTATTGGTTTCATGTTCAACTACACCCTATACGTAGCAATCCAGGGGATTAAGGTGCGGGGAGTTAGTTAATCATAAGTTCGGTATTATGCAATCATGGAAACTTCCAGCCATACAATCTTGTGTTCATGAAAGATGTAGGACCTGTCACCAGGAACACTATAAAACACTATTATATATGTAGTATTCTTTGTAGTGACTAGGGCCACCGTTGCTTGACATTATTCGTGCCAGATAGCACTGCACACCGCATATTTTACCTTCATGGATTCTACTGCCTTCATGTTGCTTATTAAAGCCATATCAGCTTATTCCAAGTTCATGGGCGTCCACCAGGCCTTGAGCCTCCTTACTGATACGCTGGCGATCCTCTCAATTTCTTGGATTTTGCCGCTATTACCAAAGCGATATCATCCGTGAATCCAATGACTTTCGTTATACGTATGTACATATAATTGGCGTTTACACCCTTTTTTGAGTGATTGGCCGAGCTCTTATTTGTGGCGTGTGCCTTAATGTTGTTCCAAAAATGATGGAACCTACAGTTTTAATCCAACACCGAACGGCAAATGGTTTTTGTGAACAGCTTTTTCATGGCGGAGGTATGCCATTTCCTGTAAAGGGACGATCGCTATTACAAAAAAAAAACCTTTTCTTCGTTTTGGTGTTTCACGGAGTTTCGAACCTACGTTCTCCGAATGGTAGTCCCGCACCAACCCATTCGGCTACGGCGGATGCGACGAATGACTGTCATACTGGGAGGCATATCTGGACTAAGTGCTCCGTCGTACATGAGGTTCCATGTTAGTGGGTCTAGAACTGATGCTTGGAGGTCCCCTTCTGTTACATTGTACTTCTCAATACTCTTATCGGTTCCAAACCTCAGATTATATACATATATACATAATTGGCACGTACACCCTTTTTGGGTGATTGGCCGAGCTCCTCCTATTTGTGGTGTGCGTGTTGATGTTGTTCCCCAAATGGAGGGACCTACAGTTTCAAGCCGACTCCGAACGGCAGATATTTTTATGAGGAGCTTTTTCATGGAAGAAATACACTCGGAGGTTTGCCATTAGCTGCCGAGGGGCGACCGCTGTTAGAAAAATATTTTTCCTAATTTTGGTGTTTCACCGAGATTCGAACCTACGTTCTCTCTGTGAATTCCGAATGGTAGTCACGCACCAACCCATTCGACTACGGCGGCCTAAGCCTCAGTTTACGGTCCGAAAAATAGCTCCCAAGTATTCTGATAATATAACTAGGAGCCCCTACTTTTATGAGAACTTATAGTATAGACTGCCAGGTAGCTGTGTTAAAATTGTTTTTAACGTCCGGGGTTACTACAGCGCAGCATTCCTTTCCCCGCCACGCCATCTCTTGCCCTCAATGGTATCTATTGCTACTCCCCCAGCATTTGATTGCACGTCCTGTTGAGCGAGATTTCCTGAACCCGTACTGTTACGTGGTCAAAATAATTTTATCTTCTGCGAAGGATGATAGCCTGTCGCAGAAAATTCTCTTCAGAATTTTTCCCATTTTATCTAGTAGGCATATCGGTCGGTAAGACTTGGGTTCACCAGGCTTTTTGTTTCCCTTGGGTAAAAGCATGAGGATTTACATCTTTCACCTCTTCGGGAAAGTGCCTTCGGTAAGTCAAGTTTGAAATACCGCCAAAAATATGTCTGTACGTTCAGCAATCGCAATTTTCAGATCCCTATTGGGTGTGCCATTCGGTCCTGGAGCTTTCTGGGACTGCATTTTATTGCACGCCTCTCCAAGATTTCGTTCGGTAACAGGAGTGATGTGGGCTAATTCGTGTTGAATGCAGTGCGACAACAAGTTTTCATATCTTTCAAGAAAAAGAGTCGTACCAATTTTGCGCAACCTTTCTGCGCAAGTAGTTTGGGGGGTTTATGTGCTTTTTATTTTGGATAATACCACTCGCTAAGCATTTTCCCAGGAGTTGATATCAGATTCTTCGCAAAGTTTCTTGAAAGTTGCTTGCACCAAAGGATGGATGCGACCATTGTCCCTTTGACTCCACACAGTCAATCAGTCAATATTGGAAGTCGTCAGCCCGAACACATGTCGTTGAAATTGGCATAGATGGATTCGTGGAAGATTGTTTTGCTAATCGTTGAATGACGGTGGTGGGAGAACCAGTATTAACGGTCAGAGAAAAACAGAAAATGTATGTAGATGAAGATTGTGCAAAACAATCAATAGAAGGGCAAAATTCTTTGCTTAAGTCACGATATGGATGAGAAACACCGCAAGAGTCTAGCCCTAGAGCTTCAATGGAAATGTATAAATAGAGAATATTAAATATTGCCTGGGTTCCTTGGGGTTTTCACTACGAGAATGTTACGTCTCACACTGCATTCATTGTGCATTACCGTCAATTACTCGACTAACACAATTACTGATTAGTCTGATATCGCTCGTAATGTCCGTCGCGGAAACACCGTTACTAGAATTGTAGGTGTGCATACCAGAGACCTGCATGGCTCACTGTTTTCTTGAGTTGTTCATACGCTAAATTTCTTGCTCACATTCAGTCAATTGAACCAAAATATTTGGTCAAGTGCAGTCAGCTCATGCAGGCGAACGCGTAGTTCAGCTCAGTCAACACGTATGATCTAATGTCTTCGGCTCAAATCTAATCATTGAACAAAAAGCAGCATTGAATGAAATTAGCATCGGCCTTTGCGTTCAAACGATCAAACTTGTTCAAAGAAGTAATTGTCATTATTGTAAATAGCACATGTTCGAGCACTCGAGCGTTGGCGTACAATGTACGCTGTAAATTGCGTTTCGTATTTGAAAGGATTAGTTGGTTTCAGCAATGTTTCCTTATTTACATTATTTTCTTTCGTGTTTTATTATAAGTTTTAAGAAAAAAAACAAATATGAAAATATAGTGTTTTTGCTTTAAAATTTTGCTTTTACTCTGCTATCGTTAGTTACAAGCAGAAACTCATGCGGGATCATACGTGTTCAAACCGGCTCATTCGTCTCTATAGCCCTTTTATTCTTGCTCAAAAAAATGAATGTATAGCCGAACGAGCAAATACCCGAAACGGCTGCTATGAAGACGATTGGTGATAACATCGGAGAGCTAAAACGCAGCACATGATTTGATTGAGCTGAAATAAACAATGACAATAACTCATTTGAACAAGTTCGATCGTTTGAACGCAAAGGCCTGTTTTTTTGTTCAAGCGAAGCGTATGAATGTTTTACACTGAACCGGTGCAGTTCTCTGGTGCATACATAAGTCGCGGTTGAGAGAATACAAAAGAATGTATAATATAAATCGCAATACCTCTAATCGGTTCTCGATGAATATCAGAGATTATTATAGAGATTTTATTGCATACTATATTTTTTTTCTAACTTTTATTTAAATGGTGGGATGAAAACCCACAAAACGCCGGAGTATACCACGGTCTGTGGGATGGATCACTGGTGTGCAAGGTAAAATTTAAAGTTATATATAGTTTATATTTGCTCCTTATTGGATTAAGTCTGGCACAGTGAAAAACTTGGCGTGTATCAGAATTTACCTCTCCGCACTCACATAGCTCTGAATCGATGGCACGAATCATGTCTAAATGAGGCCAAATAATATTCTGTTGATAAGTTTTATAACTTTAAGATCGAACTTATAATTTTTGAACCTGGTCTTTGCTAGTAACTTTGTGAATATTTGTGCAAAAAAGTTTGGTTGATTACTTGCAGGTGACAGAAATCTGGTACGAGAGAGAAAATGTTAATGCGAATCTTGAGATGATTCTTCAACTGTGTATTTAACTTCGAAGATAGTGACATTTTCTGCTGCTTGTTTTTACAATTTGATTAATTGTTGACATATGACAAAAGTTATTCTTCGGTGTTTTAACATACATACTTCAGAAAATCAGAGCCTTTATCAGAACCTACTCAACTGTACTACACCATATGCCAATAATTTACTTGCGCACGCATGAAGTCCTGCTATGGCAACAAACCGACATCGTAGCTACCCAGCCAAAAAGCTTAAGTCAACACATTTTCCAGCTTTTCACGTCACGGTAAGTTAGCCCTGTAACGACAATGTCAGGGAAGGAGGTGTGTGCAGAGTTTGTTTACGTTGCAATTTTGACGAGCCGCTATATTGACCAAAGCCATGAATAGCAATGAATGCGTAATGCCTACACTGTGCATATGAATGTATGTATCTACGTACCACAATTCGCAACAATAATACAAACAACCGCAACTACATGCATTGCGTTGAAATTGGCACAAAACCATCATTTGCATGCAACCGGTTCAATTGACTGGCATCGGGTTTGTTATTTTAGGTGCAACAACGGTTGAGGGTAACGTTTTGTTGACATTGTTGCAGCATTGGTGATGCTGATGTTGATGTTATTGATGCTTTTACCATGCTGTTGGTGTTGCTCTTTTATGAAATGCAGCAGACCTAGTACTAAAAATTGACTTTAAATAGATGAATTTTTGTCTGTGTGTTGGCTGAGCTTGTATGCGACAAATGAGCAGCATTTTGCAGTTGTACTCAACTTCATAAGCAAAGTGATTGAAATGAATAGATATTTTGGCCTATTGACAGCAAGAGGACAATTGAATCGAGTGTTAAAAATCAAAATATATCATTCTGAGTATCCATGCTTAGTAATGGAGATGAAAAATGGTATAACCCTGACAAGCGATATCCGTGGCATAACAAACATAAATATATATACATATATAAGTGGCGCTTACACCCTTTTTGGGTGTTAGAGCGAGCTCCTCCTCTTATTTGGGGAGTCCGTCTTCATGTTGCCCCACAATTGGAGGGACCTACAGTTTTGAGCTTATGCCGAACAGCAAATACTTTCATGAGAAACTTTCACATGGCATAAATACACTCGGAGGTTTGCGGAAGGGGACCGCGACTATTTCTAGCATTTTGGTGATTCACGCACGGAGATTCGAACCCACGCACTTTCGAAAGGTAGTCACGCACCAATCCATTCGGCTACGGCGGTTGCTGCTTTAGATTACCTTTACCTTAAACTTTAAACCGGCTCTCAGCGATTTTGAAAGAATCAGCTGGTTGGCTGAAGTAAGAAGGTTTATGACATTGGTTAGCTGATGAAAAAACTAAGATTGTGTTGGTGGTATACGAAAAAAATTATCGCAGTCTTTACTATTATTACTTGATTGCTCTCTGAACGACGATTGAATAGACAAGTGTATGAATACGTGTGAAATGAACGTGCAGAAATCTGTTGCTGAATCGCCAATGATATGGCAGCGTAGTTACCCCCACAATTTTGCTTCGGATGACCAAACTTGGTAATCTATCATCCATGGAAATATACCACAGATAGTCACGGGGAACACAATCCTCACATTTCGTGGGGAAACTACATCATGTGTCCTTCGACTAGCGAGCTCATCTGTTCCGCAGTTTAATGCTATGTAGCTGTGGGTAGGTCCTAGTTGAGCCTTATATCAAAGAATTCGGGTAGGGCATTCACAGAGGAAATGGAAGATTGTCTCCTTTTTCTCCGGTTGTTTGCAACTGTGACAGTATGTATTGTGAGGGATGCCCATTTTGGCTGCTTGTTCTCCGGTAGACCAAAAGCCAGTTATGACTGCCGCTAGTCAGTTTCATTCTTATTAATGCCGACGATTGCTTGAGGTTGTAGGTGGGCCATAACGTTCTGCTAATTTTGCATTTCGTCTGGACTTTCCACCTACAGTCCGCGATTCGGAGGTATTTTTGGGAAATTGTACTCTTGACTGCACCTAATGGTGTGAATACCGATTCTGCAGGAGCGTTATTCATGGCAGATCCCCGTCTTGCCAGCCCATCTGCTTTTTCGTTGCCTTCAATGTTCTGATGTCCCGGGACCCAGATTAAGGTAACTTTATGGTTTACAGTCAAGGTGGTGAGGCTATTCCTACTTTGTTCCACCACCACAGAGTTCGTAGTAGCTAAATCCAGTGCCTGAGTTGCAGCTTGGCAATCCGAAAGAATAGCGATATTGCCCTTAGAAGTGAAATCTGCGATTAGTAGCCTACAAGCTTCCCCAATTGCAAGAGCTTCCACCTGGAAGACACAGCAGGCATTGGGGGACGCACAGATTTTTCAAATTTAAGTCTATGAGAGTATATACCAGCTCCAACACCACACTCCATTTTAGAACCATCTATACAGACTGTAGTATCGAAGTTGTTTAGAGAGAATCCCTTATTCCATTCTTCCTTAGATGGAAAGAGAGTGGCAAAATTCCTATTAAATGTTACCGTCGGGATGATGTAGTCAGTCCTCACTAGGGTTAACTGAGTTTGTCGCAATAGTAGACTGACATGACCATACGATTTTTCTTTCCAGCGACCCGCTTCGTTTAACCTAAATGCACTCATGGTTACCGTCTTCTTAATGTGTAGGTCTATCGGAATAACGTGTGTCAGTGCGTTGAGAGCCTCCCCAAGACATATTCTGATTGCACCAACCGTTATTGCACAGGCTGATCTTTGTATTCTTCCGAGTAATTTGGTACTGTGATCTCTCCCTAGAGCTCTCCACCAAACTACTGAACCATAGATAAAATTGGTCGTATAACTGCCTTATACCACCATGAGGTATGCTTAGGTTGAAGACCCCATCTTCTTCCAATTTCAGCTTTCCTTACCTGTTCTTCGTCGTTTAATGTCCAGCTAAGTTTGGAGTCCAGAATTACCCCTAAGTGCTTTGCACTGGGTGAAAGTGAGAGGGTTTGTCCGTTAATATTTGGTAGGGTAAAGATTGGTACCTTATATCTGGTGGTGAAAAGCTGTTTTTCGCGAGTTTAAACTTAGGCCACAGCCTGTTGCCCAAGAATTAAGCTCGCCTAATGCCCTTTGAATGATCCCACTGATCGTACTAGCACCACATCATCAGCGTACGCCACCACTTTTACCACACCTCTATTAAGTTTTATTAAGATTTTGCTAATCACACATAACCAAAGAAGTGGAGATAATACTCCCCCTTGTGGAGTACCCCTATGGACTCTCTTAGTTATGATATTACCCATATTAGCTTTGAGGATCCTGGTTTCTAGCATAGAGATGATCCAATTGCTGATACAATGTTCCATCCCTAAGTCTATTAACGCCCTTTGGATAGCATCAGTGCTAACGTTATTAAATGCGCCCTTTATGTCTAGAAAAGCTGCCATGGTATACTGTTTGTTTACTAGAGACCCCTCTATTGCTCGGATTACCTCGTGAAGCGCTGTCTCCGTCGATTTTCCTTTGAGGTAAGCATGTTGTGCAGTTATACTAGAACTCTCCAACGAACTTCTAATGTGCGTATCTAAAAACCGTTCAAAAGTTTTTACAAGGAAGGACGACAGACTGATTGGCCTCGAGTCCTTCGCTGATTCATGGCCTCTTCTACCTGCCTTTGGTATGAAGACGACTCTAACAAGTTTGCAGCTGTTTAGAGTATAATCTAGGCTTAGACACGCTTTGAAAATTTCCATTAGTCATGGTTGAATACTATCAAGAGACTCCTGTAACATCTTAGGAAAGATCCCATCGGGACCTAGAGATTTGAAAGTTGAGAATGATTTGATTGCCCATGCAACCTTCTCTTTCGTAACTATTACACCGACAAGATGCTGTGGGTCATATCGGCTCCGCGGATTCTCCCAACATCACTGTCATGGGCGCTACATCCCGGAAAATGAGTATTTAAAAGAAGTTCTAGAGACTCTACTGCCGTAGAAGTCCAAGTTCCATCTGGCCTCTTGACCCAAGAAGCCATTGAATGATCTTTGGACAAAATACGGCTAAGTCTCGCAGAATCTCTGGTAGATTCGATAGAGGAGCAGCAATTTCTCCAGCTCTCTTTTTTGGCGGCCCTGATTGCCTTCTTGTATTGTCTCCGACTTTCTCAATACAACTGCCAATTACCTGTTGAGTAGCTGAGATTGAAAATTGATCTTATTTCTTCCCTTAATGTTGAGAACTCATTACTTCACCAATGAGGATATGATGTTTTGCTACATTTAATTGGACACGACGTTTTGTAGCCCCTACTCAATGTCTCTTCCAATGTTGGGACCCTACTCTCAAAGTTTTCTGTGAGAGTGATTTGATGGATCGGAATCCTTTCTATTCTGTTCTCTACTGCAGTTTTGAACCGTTTGCAATTTGTTCTAAGTGGGTTTCGATATGGTAAGGGTGGATTTACCTCAAGATCCAGTTGATAGAGGATCCAGCTATGGTCCGAAAAAGACTTTTTGTTTGAGACCCACCAATTTTCTACCCTCACTGATGTGTTTTCAGATCTATTACTTCCGCCCATCCTCTAAAGCTTTCCGTGCTTGGAAAGGTGAAAGTCAGGGTATTACCCATATTATATACTGTTAGGTTATTATTAATGATAAATTCATATAGGGATTCACCTCGCTCGTTCGTTTCGGTACTCCCCCATAGGGTGTGCCTCGCATTGGCGTCACATCTTGTGCTGTCAAGCACAAGCCTACGAGCCTCGTCAGGCGGTGCTGGTTGATCGTGTGCCATGTAGATGAAGCCAATTTTGATCCTGACACCGTCAGCAGCCTCCATTTCGATGACCGTCACATCCGATGAGCTGTAGGATGGGATTAGAAATATGTTTAAATGTTTTTTTGCTACAATACCCTGGTGTTACCCTGGGTCCGTTTATAGTAAAAGTTGTAGTTTTTGAGAGAGAATCCGCTTACCTCAGTGCTCCGCACTCTGGGTTCCTGTATCAGTTAGGTTGTCCATTGCAGTCCTGGAGTGCTGCAGATTGATCTGGACAATCTTGACACCTCTATTGAAGCATATCTTGGCACTTGACCCTCCGAGCTTGCCATGACGTGATCAACGACAATACGTGACAGCTGTGCCTCGATATCGGACAACCTTTCCAACGCAGGCTTACCGCGGCTCGTTAACTCGTTCATCAACGCCGTTTGCAGGTGATCCCGTGCCACCTCGTTAAACGCGCGATTGGCTGGTTTGGGCGTTAAAGCAGTGTGCGGCGTCTTATGTTTTTTCGCTGTTTTACCATCCTCATCCAGCGAACGATTGCGATTTACGGCTTCTGCCTTCTGGGTGGCCTGGAACGCCAGGTACTCATCGATGATGAGTTTTACCTTTGGCTTTTGCCACTTTGCATCAGCGGATGTAGTCGGTTGATGTATAGTTGATGGCGTGCTGTGGCCCACAGCTTTGTCATCAACTGTCTCTTGACTAGAAGCTAAGAGCTCGTCATCACTCCACCCCAGCTCGATTGTATCCGTCCGTTTGTCTGTCCGTTTTGTCATTGGGTCCGTTCGCTTGTCTGTCCGACTGTCGATTCGTTTTGTCTTTGTGTCCGTCCGTTTGTCCCTCTGCTTGTCTGTCCGTTTGGTAGCGTTATCCGATTTTTTGTTTTTTTTGTTGTTTGTTCATTTATCTGTTTCTTACGGTCACCTGCCCTTCCAGAGGGTTGCCCATGTCGCCATATGCGGTGACCAATGAGGATATAGGGGAAATAAACGGTCCGCCATGGCAGTGCCCCATACCATGGTAAGGCCACCGTTACAACCTCAGGCCTAATACTATCCCCCGGCTGCCAAACCCACCCAATAGGCACGGGTCGCGTAACACCCTGGGTTGAGGGAGTTTTTTTAACGAAGTTTACGTCTTCGACCTGTGTGGTTCGCGGGAGGCCTACTCTCCTATCTTCCATATCTGGGAGGCGTTCCCCTCTCCACCACCTGGGGACGCGCCATATAGGGATAACCCCAAGGGAAGGTATATATGTGCTGGTAAGAAAAATAGTAATTTAAGACGCTCTTCAAAAAGAAAAAAATATTTTTTTTTCCGCTCAAAATCCGGCATTCCTATTAATGCTTTATCTATATTGTAAGCAATTGTCTAAACACCTTTTCTATTGAATGAATAAATATAGTTATAGGTTCAAATGTAGTATATCCTTCAACTTATGAAAACTTTGGTTTTTCGACCCTCGGGGTCGAAATTTAATTAAATATTGGGGGTATCCATTTTTTCTTCTTGACTCAGCTTGATAAAAAATAAATAACATTTTTTTTTTGCCTTACAGTGTAATATTATAATGAAAACTATTGAGAGTTAGTGAATATATTTTTTTCTCTAACATTCTACTGCTAGAGGTTTTTTTATTAAATGCTTTTGTTTTTTATATATGTTTTTAATAATTCGACATAAAATAGTTGGGATAAATAATTGTTAGTAAATAATTCCTAGTCAACCCGCCAGTTTTGAAACTTCTTTCAAACATTTCCTTCATCAAAAAAAAGTAATAGATAAAAATTGATTATTATTTAATAGGTAGAATTAAAAATAAGGAGGACCGAAATCCATTTTAGAACAATGAATTTTTTGTTCAGAATTAGCATTAGAATACTTCAGTGTTCGAAAAAATCTGTGTTATATATTTTAAGAACAAATAGGCTTACCCCAATGTGCATCCACATGTAATTGCATCGTTTCTCAATTAATTTTTTATAGCAATGGATTTTTTGTTCAGAATTGACATTCGAATACTTCATTGGCCGAAAAAAGTGGGTTATATATTTTAAAAACAGATTGGCCCCCCCTAATGAGTAATTGTCTCGTTTTATAATTAATTTTTATAGGAATCGTTTCTCGGCAGTCACAATTTTTGTATTGCTTCTGACATTTCATGGCTCAGAATCGTATTCGTATTATAACCTTAATTTTAATAACTTTGGCTTAACAACCAATATGCCGTGAGCTTCGCCACGACGTCTGCGAGGTCACATTCAACCAGTTATAATAGATCTGGGTGTACATGCATTTAACTGCCCTGGGCTATCATCCTCCCCATCATTGGTTTCAACGCTGTTGTTATTCTCACAACGCTGACAAAAGTTCGCGAATTAGATTATGGGTCCAAAGCAGAACGCGGCTGTTGGTGACTGTGAAAAATGTAACGCCCATTATACTTCCTTTAACTTCTCTTCTGGTGATTCTCTTGCTCGCATCATTTCATTTCTTCATTTGTTTGCAAATTGCGTTGTAACCTAAACCCGCTACGGTGGTGCATTGTCAGGTCCGCTTAACTGCGGGTGGATCTGCGTTTAACAGAGACAAATCGGTGTTACTGACTGACTGACTTAATTTTTTGTGCAAAATGTGGCTGCAGAAAAGAAAAACTGTGCGACCGTATAAATGAGGGAAACCATCATTTACAGCGAAGTAGATAAAACGAAAGAAGTAACTAAAACAAGCGACATATGTAACGTCAAAAGAAATGTTATCTAATGCACACACGAATGTAAAAATTCACGTATGTACATATGCGCATACATACATACATACGGATATTTTATACGTAAGTCTTATAAACATTGCTTGAGTTGAAAGCATTTCTTAGTCCAATATGAATTTTTAGGTCAGCTCATGGCGGATTCATTTGATAATATTGGCCAACTAATGAAAAATAAACATGATTGCCTAGAAGTGGTGTTATAATTAAAAGTAAACACCAAATGCAAAAGTAATGTGTTGGCAAAATAATAAAAGCTTAAGTCAGAAAATTAGCATAATAATTATAACTACCACGACTGAAACGGTTATTACTACGGCTCCCATGAACTTTCTGCCACACGCAAGCTCTAAGCAGTTTTAATCAGCAGCCATGGCATAAACAAAAAGTAATTAGTTATGGAAAGGGTAAAAGTTGTCGATAGCTGTGTTAATGTTGGCGCGAAAGTGTTATTCTAATTGCCATCACTAAAGCCCATAATAACATTTCCCACAGGTAATGAATTTTGAAATCTGCACTCAACTTTAACTTTGGTGCTTTTTTTCTATTTTCTTGCCACATTTGTTTTTATCAAACTTTAGTAAACTGTTTGTATGAAAAAAAAAAGATTGCCAAAATAAATCACATAGTGTTTTGAGCACAAGCCCCTTCTGTCAGACAGCCCATTTGGTTTGCTGTACATGATTCTCTCCCATTAATTTCTATAATGAGATATTATTTCTTGATGCCGTCAACGCGCTAAATTAAAATGCCGAAAAATGAGAAGTTGCCATGTTTCATATTAATCTTGTTTTCATCAGTATTATTTTCTATTATTTTTGTTTATTGCTTTTTGCTTCGTGCTCATTATCGTAGTCCTGGCAATGACAGCGAGGAGAAATAATTTAGCCTCCGGTCAGCGCGGCGACTACCACCAGGCATCTCTGCTCGCCGTCGCCATTATTTCGATTTGGCTTTGTGTTTATTCTCGTTGACTTTATTTATGTTGAGCATAATTTGATGCCACCAACGCCCATCTCATTAGTCGCTACTGGCGCTTATTTGAAATTAAAATGTCTATCACACAATAACTGGTAGCTTGAAAAATCGAAAAGCGAAAAAGCAGCTGGGTAAAAATGTGGAAAAACGTTAAACGGAAACAATTAAGCATAAATAATACAGAGGGAGTGGAAAGCAAAACCAGTGCTAGTATGCATGTATGAGTGAATACAACTTTTTATACTCAATTATTACTAAGAAATAACCTTTATGATGAAATATATACTAATAATTTCCGTTCAGTATTTAATCCGCCGTAGATGAATGGTTTCTTATGATTACCATTCGGTGAGACCTCGGTTTGAAACCACGGGCATGAAATACTAAATTGTAGAAGAAGGTTTTTCTAATGGCCGTTGTCCATCGCACTAAAAATAACCTGCCTTTCGGAGGCGGCGTGAAGCTCTAGGTCCCTCCATTTGTGGAAAAACCTCAAGACTAAAAAAATAAATAAATAATTGGCGCGTACACTTCTGTTAGGTGTTTGGCCGAGCTCCTCCCCTATTTGTGGTGTGCGCGTCTTGATGTTGTTCCACAAATGGAGGGACCTACAGTTTCAAGCCGACTCCGAACGGCAGATATTTTTATGAGGATCTTTTTTCATGGCAGAAATACACTCGGCGGTTTGCCATTGTTCAAAGTTCATCATAAGCAACAATACGGAGTGAGCTAAAAACTTTAGACCCCTCCATTTGTGGAACTGCATCAAGCCGCACACCACAAACAGGAGGAGGATCCAAACACTCAAAAATGGCATAAGCGCCAATTATATACACATATATACGAGTATACATATTATATATGAAGAAGATTCTGATCCATAAATTCAGTTCGCAGACTTATTTCTAAAAGCATGCGTTCGTCCAACGTGTCTATTTCACTTTTTCTTTGCCTTCCGCTCCACTTAGCGATATCCTGATCATCGTATATGTCCCGCATTTCGTCATAAGGCATAAGATCCCAACGGGACCTTATTTCAGGAGCATATGTTAGGGCCAGCCTGACACAGGTTAGGTATATACGCAGTTTGCCTTTGATGAAAAGTACTTATTTCGCCAGACCGCGCGTTCTGCAAGCATCCCGGTATACGCTCGCCTTATCTCACTGCGTAAAAACTTCACCCAGAAGGTCTTTGGATTATGTTATTTGGTAAACAGAAGCCGTGGTAAATAGGGGTAGTTTTCAGAGAACAACACTGCATCATCGGCATAAAAAATTATTTTTATTTCATTTCCTTGGATACACTTTTAACGTTCATAACCTCAAATTACCATTTTCAATGCCAACCTAGGTAGATCAATATGTGTACCAAGTTTTATTGCCTAAGTTATCCTGCGTAAGGACGGATAGACATTATCATCATTCTGACCTTTTTGGTATACATATGAGGTGTGTTCAAAAAGTATCGCGGTGGCGATATGTTGGTACTCATGTCTCTCACTCATGCCGGCGAGTTCGGCCATTTTGAATGTTCAGTTAATTGTTGACAGCTGCTTTGCTTGCACGTGTTTCGGCTCGTCTTCGATTTTTACCTATTAAGTGCGGGGATGCATTTCGAATGTTGACTGTGTCATACGGAGAAGCTACTTTGGACTAAAGCAACGTTTATCGGTGGTACAAAATGTTCTCCGAAGGCCGAGAAGATGTGAACGGCGAAAAGCGTGCCGGACGCCCGAGCACTTCAACAACAGACGAAAAAATTGATGAAGTGAAGAAAATGGTATTAGCCAATCGTCGAATCACCGTTAGAGAAGATGCTGAGGACCTAGTCATATGGATTGGCTCGTGGCATTCGATTATTTCAATGATTTGAGCATGAGACGGGTCGCCGCAAAATGCGTACCAAAACTGCTCAATTTCGACCAAAATCACCATCGCATGAACATTGCTAATGAGATGTTGGACTCTGTCCGCGACCACCTAAATTTTGCTCCAGAGGGTCATAACTGGTGACGAATCGTGAGTTTATTGTTATGACGTGGAAACCAAAGTTCAATCATCTCATTGGAAGCTGCCGTACGAACAAAGACCGAAAAAAGCGCGCCAAGTTCGGTCGAATGTAAAAGTTTTGCTAACCGTTTTCTTCGATTGCAGGGGCGCTGTGCATCATGAGTTCTTGCCATAGGGTAGAACGGTCAATAAGGAATATTACCTGCAAGTTATGCACAATTTGCGAGAAGCAATCCGCAAGAAACGCCCGGATTTGTGGAAGAACAAAAATTGGCTCTTGCATCACAATAACGCCTTGCTCACACATCGTTGCTTGTGCGCGACTTTTTGGCCAAAAACAACATACTAATGATGGCACAGCCACCGTATTCCCCAGATCAGGCCCCCTGTGACTTTCTCTTGTTCCCGAAATTGAAGAGATAAAGACGATTGACGAGATAAAGACGGCATCGAAGGAGCAGCTGAACAAGATAAAAAAAATGATTTTTGAAGTGCTTCGAAGATTGGAAAAAACGTTAGCACAAGTGCATAATATCTCATAGGGACTACTTGAAAGGGAACAAAATAGATATAAATCAATAAATAAATAATTTTTGAAAAATCACAAAATTCGCGATACTTTTTGAAATCACCTCGTATGTCTATATCTGTCGCAGTTTCTTCATGTCGTTAGATATAACCGTTATGTGAACAAAATTCTAATACGCCAAGCACAAATGTCCCAGCCATAAATCTTGGGTGTACCTGTATACTTACAGTCAAACTAAATCGAGCAGCACAAGCTTTTAGAGAGCCATATACACTCAATTTTTTTCCCATAGCTGAATTTTTTGAAAGTTGAATGAGAATGTCACATACTTCTCTAGTCTAATTATTTAGAAGAAATCCCAAATTATGTATTTATTTTGCCTTTGGTTTTCAGCGAGACTCTTAAGCGAGAGCGACCTCCTGCATTATTTTACACATCTTGAATTGATGCGCGTTGAAACCAATGCCTCGATTGCTGCTTGACTATCAACAAAAATGGTAAGGCTTGCTGGAAGCAAGTCTATCAGTCTTATGGCCTTTGGAGACGGTCCAGCATGCTTGACTGAGCTTTGTGTGTGTTAGTGCAGTCGGGTGTCGTCGTGTCACACATACTTGTTGTCGGCTTTTGAATGATGAAAATCAAAAATTTTAGATATTAGCGTCAAGCACCCGACACGCACACATATAAAGTTCTTGTCAACAATGCTTGACCGTGTCCAGAGGCCATTACCGTTTTTGATGTTTTATTTATAGTGCAGATCTCAGCTAGGAATACGCTATACCGGTTTGGGAGTCTGGAGGAGTAATTTAATGATAATTGTTCAGAGTACTCACCCGATCCAGTGCCATTGTTCAATTGTATAAATACGGTGCCCACTATCACCCGTTAGGACTCTAGTCTGCCAATCCTTTCTGTCGGGTAGACGTGTTTTATAGTCTTTGTTCAGATCTATCTTTGGAATCAGATAGTCTGTTTTCGATGCGTTTTGCAAGTGTTTGCCAGATAGTAAAACTGATGCATGACCGTCCGCGTTTTCTTTTTGCATACCTGCTGCCTCAATCCTGGCAGCAGATTTTGCCACTATCCTTTTAACACATATTATATATATGAATGGGTGGAATATGTAGGATCACTTCCAGCCCCGCCATGAGGCATAGATCGGAGCTCATCTGTTATTCCTACACAAGCTCATCGTTGGATTTTTGTGAGGCTCCTTGGGTAGGATTGTGTCCGCACCATCTTCCACCACGCAAAAGCCCCATAAGTCAAAATGGGTCTGATGATCGTATTGTACGCCCAGTGGTTTACATATGGTTTCAGACCCCATTTTTTACCAAATGTCTTCTCACAGATAAGGAAGGCATTACAAGCTTCCTTCATTCTTTCCTCAGCCTATTTAGGGAGCATCTAACTGGATTCTTTTCTTGCTCATGTTAATAAGCAATTCATTTAAGACTAGGCTCTACAGTAACGGCGGTGGGTGAGTAGAGTTGAAGCTGTCAAATTGAGTTGATCGGTCAAACATACGAGTATTATTATGTAAAACTAAATGAATATGTAAAGCTAGAGTAATGTTACTTTTAAACTAAACTTATTAAACCACCTCAACCTAGGAGATTTTATATCTACATACTATTTTCTTAAATGTCAACAGACTTACATTGAATGAATTACAAATAAATGACCTAAAATATAAAGAGTCTAGTTTCTTAACAAAAAACATATTCTATAACTCGAAGTATCCCTAAGTCGAACATTTTATTTGGATAATGGTGATTCAAGTTATAGAAGTTTGCTTGTATTTACTGTATAGAGCTTCAACGAAGCCAGCCCTAAAGTCTAAGTAGCCGTCGAGTCATTCGCACTACTTCGATTCTCGACTATTCTTGGGCCATTCAATTGCATGCGCATCACTTTAAATTGCAGGTCGATCGGTAAAATGCTGCGATCTACTCAAGTGTATTTTAGTAATTATTTTATTCCATATATTTGAATATCATAGTATTGAATTTCGAAATTGAATCAATGCAAATGCGAACAAACGTTAACTCAGTTACATTAAAATACAGTCAAAGTAAAATAAATAAAATAATTGGCTCTGTGTTGAATGTTACTCAGTTTACTTATTTAAAATTTATTAATCAGTTTTTATTATCTTGCCTTGCAACAAATATGATTGCACGCCATTATTAACCAATTAAAAATTAATGGCAGTGCGTAATTAAATAAATTAATTATGACCGAATGCTAACCCACAACGCAGCGGGTGATGTGACTGGCAACAACAATAATTTCTAGCAGAATCATCGACAGCAACTTCCATGCAACGATTGCAACAATTGCAAATCGACTTCATTTCAATGACAGCTGTTCTAGTTACCATTTTTTCATTTGGTTGCTTCACCACTTTGTGTGGACGTGGGGGAGCAATTTGCTGTCATATGCAATTTTTGCGTGCGTTCCTGCATTTACAGAATGCCATTTAAGGCGTGGCAATGTGGTAGTGCAGTAGCAACAAAAATCGGCAAACTGTTGGTTTGATTGTTTCCATTGTGGTTTCATTATTTGCCATGTATACACATGTACATATTTCAACTTTAGAGCTACAACAATAACCATTTTGCGCTCACATTATCATGCATTGTTTGTTTTTATTTGTGACAATGAAGAGCCCGCCATTAGGTTCATTCGCGTATTGAAGTAAAATAATACCATGTTGTGCGCGACATTTTACCAACAGGCCTGACATACGGATATTAATTGTATATAAATGCATGTTTACATACATACATAAATAAATAAGTGCATATACAAATGTACCTATAGAATTTAATTTTGCGAGCGAAATGATGCATATATCAGTTTGCATAAAAATGTTTTGTAGAGCCTTAAAAACCATAAGAGCGCTCTAAGAACTAAAAAAATAATATATGTACATGGAATTCAGTATCATTACTAGTTACTTAAAACTACACACAAGATTAAAAAAGTACAGCGAATGACTTTTGAGTTGTTAACTGATGTAAGTGTTGTGTGAAGGGCATTATATGTACATATGTACATATGTTGAATGATGAACGAAACAAAAACATGTAGTAACGCGGCTGTGTGTAAAAGTACATATGTATGCAAAAATAGAAATGGTAAACCCACACAAACCGATCTTTTGTGCAAATATGTAACCGAACAAAAGCAAGATTTGCTCAATTTTGTGTATCTCACGGGCAATATACAGCGAGTACGGTAACGTCGGGGAGTGTGGGCACCACAAATTATCAAATTTTCGTTTTATTTTCTCAAACTTTTGTACGCATATCAGGCGAAAGTGTGGCATTTTCTAAGCACCACAAAAAGTGAGGATAAACGTCGTTCAGCAAATTTTTGTTTATTGTATACAAAAGTTCGGCTAAATAGTTGTACGGAAACTTCAATGGTTACAAAATAATTGAAGTAAATGGTTCTATTTCATTATACGATTTACTTATTTTATTTATGTATCTGTATCTGTAAAATTTTTAGTCCTTCACAATACATCAGTTATTTTTTCTACTCATGTACATACATATGTATGTATATAATCTAAAATTTAGAAAATAATAACAGTGAATTTATAATATACATATGCATATAAACTACATATGTATGTATGTACAATTACCCTATCGAGGGGTTTAATTTGCTAGGCAAATTGCCAGTTTTGTGCATTGAGACTGCAAAGGGGCGTCCATAAATTACGTGAGATGTTTAAGGGGGAGGGGGATCTAATCTTACGTTGGGGAGAGGGAGCGGTCTCGGCAAATATCACGCAATTTTTTTTGATTGAAACAAAAAAAAAATTATACTATTTTGGTCCATTATCCAGATTGTACATGCATAAGATTTAATCTTAAGCGTAATCGTAGTATGATTAAGATCATTCATTAATTCGTTGGAAAGAAAATAATTTCATTTATACTTCGACGTTATACATTACTGCTGTCAAACCACCATATTTGTTTTATACCAAATAGCTCAATGTAATCTGAATTTACGGTACAGTGTAGCCCGTCGTTTGTTTTCGCGCCACTATCAGCCGAACGCGCGACTCGATGAACAAGAGCGTACGAGCTGAGTGGCAGCGACACACGGACAGGTTACAACCTTCTTTGTTTAGAGAGAGTCAATATTTACTACAGATACATTACAGTTGACTCATATAAGAATGATGGGCTATAAATTATAGAATGAATATTTATAATTATTCAATAAAATCTATAGTCATACTAGGTTAATGTTTATATTTCGAGTAATTTTGTTAATTTCTGCGTATTTCCTAATTTGCAATTATCGTTGAATAACAACCAAACTGCCTTATGCAAGACTTTCTAGATAAATAGCTTAATAATCAATGATTGATCTTATAAATGACAACAAACTTATTACTAACTCTCATTTCTGAGCTGAGGCTCTTCTCAAAAGTTATGTTTTGGCAAGGCATCGCGAACCTCCTTGTTGCACTTTAGGTTTTTATTAAAATAGTGATCCAATCTTCCACATATTCCATTTAAAGCTTTAAGCTTCGCTTCAGCGATAGGTAATACCTCCGAGTGGGCGCGCTTGCCTTTCTTTGAGGCTTCGGCCACTAAAAAGTCTTCATCAGAAAGTTTTTGCTTTTTTCTTCGAAAAATGCCTAATATGTATAAGTAAATTGTGTATCTCAACCCGCAAAAACTTGGAAAGGATAATGTAATAGCTCACTAGGCAAAATATTTAAAAGTAAATAAATCCTCATATAGTGTATAATGATTTGGGCCCACCATTCATGATGTATTCAAGCACGTTTTTTCGAATGAATTGAGTCAATTACATTTACGTGTGGCGACTTCTGACTTGAGGTCATTTGTATTGACTGTGTATGATTTTGGCAGAAATCCTCATGTCTGAATCATTTTATCTAACGAATGAATTTGTGACATAACTGCTTGTAACTGCTAAACTTTGAGAGTCATTTGGTTTTGACTGTGGTACGATTTTGGCAGAAATCTCTCCATCCGTCTGACATCATTTTATCTAACGAAATGGGAGTTTGCGACATAACTGCCTGTTTCGTCCATCAGCGTTGCCTGTGATATTAATTGCCGCCGCCAATTTTCATAAGTAAAATATTTGTCCCCAACGACCTTTTCACGTATTTAATACTGCCTGCAAATCAAAAGTGAAAGGAATCAAGTTTGGCTTTAATTTTGTTCATCGCGTGATTGACTAGCTAACGTTCTTCTTTCCAGCTATTTCTTTTGATAGTCGTTTTGGATCGCGATTTTCATTCCCGATGTTAAAAATCAGACAATTCCTGCACTAATCCTCCTTCGGTTTAAGGAAGCCTAAATTTATATATCTTGCGAGAGAATCTGGGGCATATATTTCTTCTGCAACAGTCAAGAATTGTCAACAAGAGTTCCACCGAATATACATTTTAAATTATGATATTAGTAAATTAGTAAGAATAAGTATAAATGTGGGCTTTATTAATCTTTTCTACAAATAGTATTATGTCAGACTTTGTACTTTTCAGTTAAGAATGAATGTACCAAATTCGTATTTTTGGTTTAACTTCTGGTTTCGGTACAACATAGAACATACAAACGTTAGTCCATCAACTCAAAATTGGATATTTTGCTCATTCATGTTTCTGGCTTAAGAAAGACAATACGTTTAACACTTGAGCCAAATACGACCATTGATACTCATATTTTATCAACAATGTAATCAACATACGACGCCAACTAGGGTGTCAAACTAAGCTATGGTGACTATAATAATTTCCTAAAATTTCGTTGCAATGGGGTCAAAATAAAATTTTTCATACAAAATTATGGAAACCCGATTCATAGGAATTTCCCTACTGTCGGGGAAATTTTAAAAATTGGTTTCATTAGAACATTTTTACCAGTGCGAAGAGAAACACAACCAAAAATACCACTTAAATCGGGAATCCGTTCTCGTTATGCGCGGTCTTACGTACACAACTTTATTTATATGCAAGGTGGGGCAAAACTAATCACCCTAACGGACGATTTATATTTTTTGCAAATGCGTCGTATGTCAGTCATATTTGCCACTTAATTCATAAGCATACAGCTACAAGCATACAGCTATGCAAACAGACAAGCAATGGAGCGCGTAAAGGTCAAAATACCCTTGCTTTCTATGGGGCAACATACCATCAAGGAGAAGCTTAGGGGCGAAAAGCTAACGCTAAGAGATAATAGTCGGCATCAAATTATGGGGCTACGTCAGGCGAAGTACTTACTAGGGTGATACAATCAAAAGAGGTTTAGGAAACGCATAACCCTCCCTGCTGGATAAACTGCACACTTACATCCCATTGCAGATTGCGTAGTCATCTGCACAGGATTGGGATATAATTGACTGACTCTTGTCGTTTCTGGCTACTCTCCGGATACTCCAATAGATCTTCTCCTTGAGTGTTTAGCTATAATGTGGAGAAAGTGGAAATATCTGGGCCAATTGCAGTCAGAAGAAAGGCATATACGCCCAGCTCCATCCAGCTCTACATATCTTAAGGGAACTCGGCACAAAAGACTGTGACGTCGAAGTGCAAACCTCAAATTAGTAAAAAAGTTATTCAAAAACGAAATTGGTTGATTAATTTTGTGCCACCTTGTACATACGTATATGTAGTACATATGTATATATGTATAGGTACTTGAGGAATTATATTTGTTCATAAATATCTTTTGGTAATTTATTATATTCCAATTCGTTCCTGAGAGATTCTAAACAAGGTTCGCAATTTTGTTTAATAATTTTGCTGCTAAATCTTGCTAACATTTGCATTCTATTGAAAAAAGCAATTTATTTTTAATTCTTAAAATTTACATCAACCTCCCCAGAAGTCGTTTCTTGCCTTGCTGTAACTTAATTTTGTCCTATGCTCAGCAAGTAATAAAATACATTTTGAAGTCATAAATTACGTATTTTGCTCTTTGCTTTTGCTCACTGCACTTTCCACTGTCCTGCTAAAAAATTGAATTCTCTAGAGATAGATTGTAATTCGTTTTAAATTTTATTACGCTTATAAATACATGAGTTTATAGTCAATACTGCAGCCAATCGACGGTCAGGAGCTACGGGTCATATGCGAACGGGAAAAAATAGAATGAGAGATGCACTATGAGAGAACGTGTGAATGTTTGCGTTGAAGTATGTTTTCTGTTTGTATATTAGCTTATTGTCACAACAAACATCAACTACCAGCACTCAATGTATGAGCACACAAACATATACAGATGTATACACACTATTACGTATGCATGTAAGTAAAATTCTTAAGTGCAGCTACCAACGAGCACATTGCTGTATGTGTTGCTGTAGCCAATATAAATACCAGCAGTCCTCTCCCAGTAGTCGATCGGTTGCTTGACAGTCGTCCTTGCTGCCTTTGTTTTGCTTCAATTTATTTAATACAATTCACTTGCCATAAATTACATGCGCATACTCATTCATACATGCATGCACAGATATATTTGCACATACCATATGTATGTATATGTAGGTATATAAAAATCTACTTGAACGTAGAGTGTAAGCAGCAGAAAAATAGAATACTTGTCGCATCCTCATCGAGGATGCGTTCGAAGGGACTGATACAGATACACATTCTCATAGTGACGCATCATTCACTCAGGCCACTCCAAGCGTGTCATTTGTAACAAATTCGCAGCAAGGCAAATAAATTGGCATAAAAAACCCATAAAACCTGGGAACGCAACACATCGTAGATATTCGTATCGCCGCGGCCGCATGAAAATGCTACGCTTTCTAATGTGTAATTTAGTACTGTAAATAATGTGCATCAATTTTCAGCTCAATATGCTACGAGCAAGGAATATAGATAGATGCGAGTATATGTATGTGTGTAGGTATGGAGGCATAAGTACGTAGTGCAAATGTGTGTCTGCTTGAAGCATTTTGAAATCTTTTATTGTTTTCCCAAGAACGCACATCCGATTACACAAGTAACTGTTAACGTATGCAGTATACATACTCGTAGTATGTATGTATTTATGTATCTCTGCATTTACAATCGCGCACAAGTAAGTTTCGTTCTTATGAGCAACTGATATTTGCACATGTACTTGTTTGGTATTGGCGTACGGTTGCAGTGTCATTTTTTCTTTGCGCATGGCAAACAAATAAAAAAAGCAACAGCAAAAAACGCCAAAAATCAAACAATACTCCGCCAGACATATCAGTGGTGGCATCGACTACTGACTCTCTTTGACGACACAGGGGTAACGAGAAGTCGCTTCGAGAACCACAGATACTCGTAGTAGTACATATGTACATACATATGTGGCAGCGTCACAATTTTCCGTTTCCGTTTGTTTAACGTTTTGTTTGTGTTGGTTTTGTGGTTGTTTATTGTGTGCATAGAGTTGCGTTGTCTACTCGGTACCCAACAAGGAGCACACATTTTTTCGGAATTTTCGTGCCACTGATTCCACCACACATCCGCAATTCACCGAGTGTGTGCATGTACTGGGAGGCTGCAGCTTAATTTTATTCCTAGCCCACTTAGGCGAAGAGGTTACCAACTCGCGATTGACATTTAACAGTCCCGCAATTCTTAAAGTTGTTATCCAAGGCGAATTCCTACAAGGTGATGCAACTAGAGCAACTGGAATGTCAAAATTTCAGTCAAACAGCAAATAAACAAGCGAAGCAATAACACAGTAGCAGACCCCTTTGACATTCAGAATACCAAATCGCAGGGAAACAGCCAATCAGCTGTTCTACTAGTATCATCTCATATATCGGGTGTTTTTTTTTTAGAGCGTGAGAAATTATTATAGTAATACATGACAGAAATATTATTAGAATGATTTTTTTTTTTATTATAACGTGGTGAATAATTTCATGGCATTTATTTTTTTAATATGATATCTGGCATATGCCCGCCGCGGCCATGAGTTACATGAACCATTCGACTAGTTCAATTTTTGACTATTTTTCCAATAAACTTAGTAAAGGGTATCTTGAATATTGCAATAAATCGATTTTTAACCGCGCTGTATGGCCAGTGTTGTTGTTGGAACCAAATATCGATTAATTAAACGATCCCTGTTAACTTGCCAAACCTTACTCAATAGAAATGTTAACACAGTTTACTATTCTGAGCTGTCAAACCATAGTTATCAATATCGATAGCTCTTATGCAGCTAAAAAATGACCCGATAGATTCGCCTTGGTTGTTATTGAAGGACTTAAAAGGATTCCTAAATTTTGATTTCCAAATAATTTTCTATTGGAAATCATCCTTCGTTTTATTTTTTTTTTTTTTTAAATAACATTGTTTTTTCCAAAAAATTTTATTTTGAAACAATAATTCTTTACTGCGTTCCTTTGCTCCTTTTTTATATATGTATTTGTTCAACCGCGCGGTATGTGTGTATGTAGATATAGACATACATACATACATAAGAACATATTCAAGATCATCGAGTGACATCTGGCAGTGCGTTTTCTATTAACGTCGACTCAAGTAGACAAACACAATTTGCACTGTGTAAAATTCAATTGAGGAGAAAATTGAATTTACGAGGACAAATATATTACCCCATTTTCGTGGGAAGCTATTTTACCGCTATTTCCAATACAAAATAAATATGAATTGATTCCAAATTGTCTATTTATGTAATTCAAAAAGCAACACAATTTTTTCCGTCACCTGAAATTTATTTAAATTTAGTTGCATACATATTTATGTACATATGTATGTATATTGAATTTACATGCATACATATGTATGTAGATATACATAGACTTTTGTGTTCGTATATATGTATGTATATAGATACAAATTTACATCTTACTATTAGTATATATGTATGTATAAGAATTCAGCCGCTTGTGACGAGTAAGCTGAAGAAATAGCCAGTCCATTTAGGATAAGCCAACTTGGCTCAAATTTGAAACATATGTATGTATGTATGTAAATGTATTAGCTACTTGAAGATGCATACATATTTTATACCAATGATTTACTAGATAACACAGAGTTGACATACATACATATTCCTAAATCGTGCGTAACGATTTATTGCTCATAAACCGAGCATTAACATGTTTTGGTTCATATTCAAAATATATGTATGTATGCATTTACTACTTAGGGTTCATTTGTTTACGTATGTACATATATAACCATATTTAATTGTAAACTTACATTTTGCATTCATATTAAGTTTCTGGACAAATCACGTGACCAACATTTGGATTTGGAACTTGCTGTTCTATTCGCATTTCGCTACCTGCTTGACAAATCGAAGGCGATTAGTGGCAGGGAGCGCTTGGATTGGTATGCACTTGTAAAATTAAACTATACGAAGTGTACTCCTTTATGTGCATATCCCTTGATCGAAAAGTTCCCGGAATGTATTCAGAAGATTCAAAATACAACTCTATGCCTCAAAACTTTTATTTATTATCGCCTTCAATCAACTGCAACGCATTTATGCCAGCGTTTGATCCAGCTCTCGAAACATTTATCGAACTCTATTTTTGGTATAGCCATTAGAGCCCGCTTCGATTTTTCCATTACTTCTTTTCGGCTGCTAAAACGCGTTCCACGTAGTGGTTTTTTGACCCGATCAAATAGAAAAAAACGCGGATATCAGGTGAATTCGACGGCTTTTGAGTGGTATTTGTTTCGTTCTTGGCCAAAAATTCAGGGATAATGATGACACCGTGCAACAGTACGACGGTGCGTTATTATGGTGCAAAATCCCCCAGTTGTTTTCAACAATTATATTTTTAGCGAATTGTTTCACGTAAACTTCTCATAATGCCCAAATAATAATCCTTATTAATTTTCTGGTTTTTTGGCAAAAATGCATTGCTTTCTTTTTTGCTGAAAACGACGTGATTTTCTTTCGTCTTGGTACTTTCATTTATTCGGAGCTTTCGCACTCACTCTGATGTCTGGATTGCATGTCGTACGCATGAGCTCACGTATTTTCTCCAGTGATGCGCTTGATGAATGTTGGGCTTGAAAATGATGTCTTTGGCGATACCAACGCGAGCCGTTCCTTGCATAAAATTCCTTGGTACTTTGGGACCAACTTTTCACTAACTACAATGTCCTGAACGGATTCATAAGCTATGTTAAAGTTATTGATCAACTTTTATTTCAAATCCATTTTTAAAATTGTAGAAAATTGAAAATAATCAATTTCAAGCAATGGCAATAAAATTTGTATGAGAATATCACTCACATATGTGGCAACCTAACAAAAAAAGTACTCAAATGAGGTGACTTGGAGCGTCACCTGGCGGTTGTTCCGAAAACTTTTGATCAAGGTGGTAAGTATTTCCAATCAGCTGATATAGCACTTCTAGGGCACCAATATTTGTAAATGTTGCCAGTTTTTTGTAGTGTTTTACTTAATACCTCACACTTAATACCTAACACAATAGCCCACACAACCCAACCAAAATATGATGGTAACCTAACACTCCACACGCGCAATCAAAATGTAGTAGCTAACGCAATACTTCATACAACCCAACCGAAATGTAATAATAACCTAACACACCACACGCGCAACCAAAATGTCATTGAGGAAATACCCGAGCAGCGATCGGCGTTTACGTGGGAAACGTCTACCCAGCGGGATTAGCTGGTACAGCACTCAGGCACAATTAAGTCCATTGTACCACACTCGGATTCCTTTTTTAATTTTCTTTAAATCTACTCGACCTCTGAAGAAATCTGAGTAGATCTTGTGCTACCAAGGATCCAAGATGGTCGCTTCTTAACACATCAGTGCCAAAGACGTCAAGCCTGATCCGAGCGAAGGTAGGGCAGACGCACAGAAAGTGGTCCGCCGTTTCATCCTCCTTTTCACGTACTGGGCAGAGTGCATTATCTGAGATGCCCACCTGTTCCATATGTTTTGCCCATTAAAAGTGGCCCGCCATCAGCCCATCAAGCTTCATCCTTCTGGTGAAGAGAACAATGTAAGTCTTGGTGGGATTTCCGATAGCCCATTCGCACAGCACCAAGTGTCAATCATATCCAGATGTTCTGCACTTACCTACAGTAGTTCACAAGCGAAGGACCTGTTACCAAACAGGCAGCTTTTAAGGTGGTGAGCAGAGGATCGATCACCATGCACCAGAGCAATGGAGACAGTACCCCGCCTTGTGGGTAACCCCTTTTAACTCCGGATGACGCCAGCATATCTTCCTTTGCTCGCACCGAGACGATTCTTTGGGCCCCCATCGAAGAATCCAATTCATTACCACCATTAGTATTAGAATTAAACTACTTTGTAAGTTCAGTTGTAAAATTTCCGTTGTAAACAACCAATAAGACCGGTCTCGTCCGGAACGAATTATTGCCTACCAATCGATATACGTATTGTACGATTGTCAAAACAAACAAGACAAATTTAAAAATACTACATTTATTTGAAATCAACAATTTAAAGGGGGAAAACCACGAATTTGAGTAGATAGAATTTATCATCTATCAGAATCCGACTACGTTCAGATTGAAACTACCATACCTGAAAATCCATAGTAAGACATCAAGAACAATCGAATTATACCAACGACGAACGGGAAGAAAGACTTGAAATCTGAATTAAGGAGAGTAACAGTAATGCCACACCCACCATAATTGAAAAACGTAAAACGTAGGTGAGAACCTCCGTGAAACACCAAAAGCAGCATTTTTTCTAATAGCGGTCCCCTCTCGGTAGGCAATGGGAAACCGTCGAGTGTATTTCTTCTATTAAAAAGCTCCTCATAAAAAAATATCTGCCGTTCGGAGTCGGTTTAAAACTGTAGGCCCCTCCCTTTGTGAAACAACATTAAGACCCACGCCACAAATTGAAAGAGGAGATCGTCCAAACACCCTAAAAGAGTTTAAGCGCCAATTATATATATATAACTATGTATGTATATACATGGGAAAATTTATAACTTATGCAAGTGACGACAATGATATTTGGCAATTGTGAACTAGACAGCTGTGAAGCTGAGCTTGTGGGCTAGATAAGCACCATTGCAGCCCGTAAAGGGCCATCACTAAAAATCATTTTGATTTGAAATTTGATGATTTATTTTGTGTATATACAATACAATATCATAATAAATGTTGAGAGACTAATATAAAAGAGCAGTATGGTTTGTTCTTTATTTATATTTACTTAGTCCTGCCATAAGTTCTGTTACAAGTTAAGTCCATTATAGGTATGCAATTATAAAACTTTTCTTAATAAAGTTAGTTTTATTCAATTATGTGAATATTAAAAAAATGGCTTTTATACGATTAGTCCATTCAGCTATTGCAGCACGCTCGGTTTCCATGGATATTGACGTCGCTGGTCGGACCAAAGATTGTTTGAGACTCTCCAAACTTCTGTGAGGTCCTCGACAGGTCATGTTCTCCAATTCTGACCACAAACTGTAGCCAAATGGATTCAGATCTGGACTTCCAGACGGCCAATCTCTGCGGCTATGAACCCAGGAATAGTTTGCTTTAGCCACTGCTAGGTGATTTTTGCCTTATGGGCTGGGGCGGAATCTTGTTGGAAGATCCAACTCTCTCTCCTTTTAAGATATCTTCCTGGTACCCTTTTGCCCCGGCTTTAGCGCCTTTTTCGCATAAATGAAGAGATGCAAATGAAGACACACTCCTCCAATCAACGTTGAACACTTGAAACAACAATTTTTGCGTCTTTAGAAGTTTTAGCATCGATTTTGTCGTTTTGCTTTTTAAAAACTTCTTCAACAGTGAAAATTTTCTCATCTGTAAAAAGAAGTTGCTTGCAGCTGTTGATTGTATTTTTTTTTCAAGCGCGTTATCAAAAGATGACCAGTTGAGCCACGGAAGGCTTTCATGTGGGGATCATCTCTAATTAGTCTTGAATTGGGATCTGGTGATACATTCATTTCCCTGGACACGATTTTCTGCTTTCTAAGGAGATTTCTGCGAATTCTTTCTCGAACGGCTCTAAATAAGTTAGATACTTTAAAACTGGGCTTTTCTTTATCTTAGTCATAGTCGACTTTTTCGCTTAGCACCAGCACTAAAGTTAGAGCGACGCAGAGCTGTCACTAAAGCTGCTAATGAATGAAATTTCAATTTTTGTGTGTGTCCAGAGTATTTAGTTGTGATTTTGATTACAAATGGAGTGAATATTCATTGCGCATACATATCTACGCAGCTATGTCACATTCCACTTAATTAATTTGAATGATACTTTTTGAATTTGCAACAAAAGAGGTTTCACCTTCAAGGCATGCAACTTCCGCTATTACTTTTCAGCAGGCTTTTGCATTCGCAACTCATTCTCAATTTGTGCCCTTAGCTGCTCTACTTTCAGCAAATTCAGCTAATTTGCTAGCCACTAAGCGAAACAAATAAATAATTTGAAGTAGGCAATGAGCTGAGTAAACGTCAAAATGCGTGTTTGACAGTATTCACTAAAATATATTTTTTTGGTAATAGAAGTTCGCGCAAAAAGGCTTTTGATGGAGCAAAGCTGTTAATTCGGCTTTATCTTTTCAGTTTTATCTTAAGGAGCTATATACAGTTAGAGGACCAAAAAGAAGGGAATTTTCCAGAATTTTTTCTTAGAAAACTTTTAAATTTATTGATCTAAAAATTTGTACTCATATTATGTTATCTTTTAGCCAGCATTTTAAGGCCTAGTATTAGTAAAAATATTTATGTGGAAAGGAGCTACAGCTGATCTCCGGGAGCTCCTCTCAAAAAAGACGTTTTACGGTGGCCACTATATCGGAACAGGATCCTCCGAAATTTAAAAACCAAACAGATTTCGTTAAAGTGATATTAAATCAGGTAACAAATAGAAGGAATAAGCAAAATAAATTGTTTTGACAAAAGTGAGAAAAAATCTCCGATTAATTACTAAAAAACTATATTTAAGAAGCTCGTGTTGAAATTTTAAACTGATTGGTTTAGCCATTTTCGAGTAATGTGTATTCCTGTGTGCATTCTTAAATATATGTACATTAGGAAAAAAATATATATAAAAAAATAATTTTTTTTGAAAATTCTAACTGTATATACTGTAGCTCAGAGCATTGGCTATGCACCTAAATCTTTAATTGCTTATTAAGTTAGACTCAATGTATATCGGCAAAAAAAAGTGTTTAAAAAACTTATACTAAATATTAAATTAATTGTTAGCCGACATAGCCGAATGGATTTGTCCGTGGAAAGCAATTTTGATAATTACTTATATGCCTTAAAAAATAATCTCATGAATTATAAAAATATTTTTAAAAAGCTGTTTTCCCCATGCCGGCGCAGTAACAACCGAAGCCACTTTGGCTGAACTCAAAAATGCGTGCTAATAATTTATTTTTTCTCAAGCTAACAATCTCCGGTTATAATTTTAATCAGGAAATATAATTTGAAGCACCAAATGAAGACACACCCCTCTCCACTTGTTCTGCCCAACATGGTGATGGCCTTTTCCTTCGCTTGCGCCACCGGCAGAAACGGTATTTGTACGATAAGATCTAGCGAGCAAAGCGCTGGCTCTTTATTCACTATATTATATGCCAACGCTGCAAAGTTACTCCAGTTCTCTGGTCCATCGTCTGCGATATTTGCCATCGCCAAGGCCTAAACATCTCACGTCACTTGGTTCAAAATTATATTTTTACTCAAAAAAGCGCTGTATTTTTAATTTATTTAAATATAATTCTAAGTAGCAGTGAAGAGAGAGATTCTCCGATGTTAAATGAAGTTAATGCGGGTTCCCAAGTTAGGGGCTTTACAATTATTGTTGCTTTCGAGCCGAGCAGCGAAGTGCCAAATAGAAGAGGCGTAAAAATGAACAGAACATGTGTGTTGAATTAATAAATATTTTACAAGGTATTTTTGTTAAAGTGAATGGTTTTTTCATTAATTCAATCCATAAAATTGTTTATATCAACATTATATCAACAGGAGAGGGCTGTTGATATTACTGCTGTTATATTTCTGAGTTTATTGATATATGCCTTTAGTGCTGTTACACACAACCGTGATGTACACAAAATTATAATACCTTGTACACAAGTATTAGTACTTGTAACTTATAATGGATTTTAATGAACTGAACGTAAGCTGTGATGTTGCCAAGTACATATCACTCAAAGTTCCTATTAGGTCACTTATGCACACGTTGCCGCTGAAACCACGCGTGTAAATGTAACCATAAAACAGATATTACTGCTAACTACCTCCGCAAATAGCCTTTTCTCCACATCAGCTCCTACTGACAGGAGTGTCATATGTGACACCTGCTGTTTGTTGCTTGCCATCCGCTCTATGTTAGATATCGTAACATATCGTATGTATGCATATAACATATAAGGGTTTGTCGCAACGAAAATATAAAATTCAAAAGTGTATTGTATTTCTAAAAATAATATAAAACCTCAAAATTTTTTTTCAATTTTGTGCTTGTTTCTAAAATAATTTAAAAACGATTTGATTTACCGCTGCTTCCGAATATGATTGTGAGTGAAGTTAGCCCGAAGCTTGTGTAGGCTGACCTCAACTTCTTGTGCATACATGCATACCTTTAAGGCACCTTCTTTTTAAGGAAACAAACCCGGGTAAACGTCGAGTCCTCAAAATCAGAACATTAAAGGTCGTAATACTAAGTTTTTAGCTGGAAAATATACCTACTTATTAATTTATCAAATTTTTGGAATATATGTATGAACGCTATGTGCATTTCGACACACCCTGTGTAGATGCAAGGCTATAGAGGCGCACATAAGCAATTTCTTTGACTAATTTAAAAATCTGCCATCTGCCTTTCGGCATGCCTCCGAATGTCTTTTGAGCCGCTCATTTCATTTACTGGAACACTGATACCTGCAATAAGCATTATGAGGCGAAACGCAACAGTCAACACAGCACACTTTATCCTTGCTCCTTGTAACCACAAAACCTGGTAGACGATGCTTATGTTGAGCTGGCTGGATCTATCTACTCACATTTGCATGAGCTTTAATATAGCTGAGGTTTATGGAGGCGGGCATAAAAGGGTTTCGAAAGGATACACCAGGCGCGTCACATTAAATGTTACGACTTCGTACGAAATAACTGTGCCGACAATGTTGAAGATGACTACGCTTACGAGACTTGTACATTCTTTGTGAATCATTTAACATGAAAGCAATTTCAACAAAACGAAATTATTAAAATTGCTCACTGGGGTTGGCAATGAAAGTCAAGAGCTCATAGCAAGTGCGAGTATGTGTATACTTATATGTACATATGCTCGTATACAAATACCTATGTGATGTTATGCTCTCTGCACGGAGGCGTTGAATGTAAGAGTATGCCTTAATCTGCCTGCATAGCTGTACATGTATGTGCATTTCACATATTTGAAGCAAAGGTGTACATTCGATACGAAACATTAACGTGTGCCCGTAATGCAAAAGTACCTGTTCAAACTTTATAATAATTATAATAACACGACATGGAAGGATGAATGTATTTGCACAAAGGCTTCCGAGGCCTTGAATTGTCAATTAACCCTTCAACAATATGGCTTTATATCATAGGTGCAAACGGCCTGGGAAAAATGCTCGTAAAAATATAAAATTATATAAACCACGCAACAGTGTGTGCGAATCTCGTGCTTGTTATACACAAACTCTATCCCCAAAGGCATACTGTTGAAAAGTGCGGTTGGTGAAGGTTGGAAAATTGCGTTGTTATGTTGAAGCCTATGCTTTTTTGAATTTCCATTGTAGCATGGACAACATGTTTCAGGTGATTTTACATTTTAAGTATTTCTACAGTGGCATAACTATTTATTATACATAAATTATGTAAATCAAATGATAGTTAATCCTCACCAAATCTGTATTTATAATGGACGTTTACGTAAATTCGTTATATTATCAGTTTAAACATATGTATTGTAGAACGATTTGAAGACTCACTCCCCAGCAGGGCATTGAGTGGTGCATGTGCACAACTCACGCGTCTCTGAAATGAAATTGAATAAGCCTCTTTTATATCTGCAGAATAACAATGAACTTGTATTTACCTAAGCTTAGCACCTTAGCACTGTACATAAAGCGCGGTTCTTGGAAGTAGCTACTCTCTTGAAATCATCAATGCTAACTTATTTCCACAGATGATTGAAAAGCAACCCGCACCACCTTCGCCGTAGTAGGAGCAATAATTCTTAGCGCTGTTCAGTACTCCGAACAAAATAAAGAACAGCTTGTCGTATTTCCTAGCTTGGCCAATAATGCACACAAATATATTTGTAAATAAATAGGAGCTTCAATTTCTCCTGGCGACATAAAATTTGTTTGCAACAGATAAAGGAGGCTTTGGTTTATTTAATTAAGAATATCGAAAATTTTAGTTCCTTTTTAAGATTAACGCCATCTTTCTCTATTGCGAAGCAAACGCTCGTTTCGTGTCAGAGTCATATCATTCGTTTGATCGCAATTCGCAACTCGAACACGAAAGCAGTTGTTCCTTACGTGGCTATACCTCATCAAGTTGGTCTCCTTGCCGCGGGGACGAGGCTTAAGTGTTGGTTTAACCCCCACATCATGGAGGTTAACCCACCACGAACTAAGAGGGAAGCTCCTTATGGGAGCCACGTCGAGCAGCGCGGACGATTACGTACGAAATGTACAAAAAAAACCTAGCCTCCGAAAACCAAGACCCAATCCCTCGGGAAGGTCAGGTCTTTCCACCAAAAAGACCAGCCTGAAGCCTGGGGCTAAGCTAGGGCCTAATTCCCGCTCTGTCCCTTCAGGGACTGCCTCTACGGCAGCGAGGCCTCTTGCTGGCCATCATAGTAACAATCCCAACCCTGTCATAAGACAAGTTGGAGGCAACACTCCATCCACGTCTGGTGCCAGTAGTAGACCTCCCCTCGCAACACAACTCTTGGGAAGCACGATTCTGCCCTGTCAAAAGACAAGCGGATCTTGGATCCACATGGTTCAGTCAATGGTTCCTGGTGCCTGCCCTTCTGACATTATTATTGCCCCAGGTAGTACCCACCAATAACGCATACAAGCGATGGTGAGGGTTGTACAAATCAGGTTTGCGGTTTGGACAATAAAGAATACAAATTGGTCTACTTATGTCATTGACAAAGGTAAACCCAGGTCGTGTATACTAGCAACGAAATGTATTAATGTATATTTACTAATACAATTTAGCGATGCGGATAATGTCATCATATCGGTGGAGTCCTGCGGAAGGACGATATGGCTTGCCTCCTCATATATGGCACACGACGCGGAGCAATCACCCCCATCACCACTCATAAGAGGTGCAATTGGGCAAGCATCGAGATGTGGTACCCCATTCATACTGGGAGCAAATGCTAATGCACATCATCATGTCTGGGGCAGTTCAGACACAAACGCACGTGGTGAGTACACTTTTGAATTCATTACGTGCAACAATCTTTATATTAGTAATATAGGTAATACTCCTACTTTTGTAACTACTACGAGAAGGGAAGTTCTAGACATCACTTGGATCAATGAACAAGGGGCGCAAATTTTACAAGACAGAAGAGTGTCTAAAGGCAACTCCTTCTTAGATCATAGGTACCTAATGTACAATACCAAAACCGAATCCGATGGATTATTATCTGTGAGCCATTGTGGAAGGCAAGGTCCGAACTAAAAGATTAACTAGTCTCGATGCGCTGAACAAAGCCATTGTCCGGGAGTGGGTCGAAATACCTGAAGGTCACATTCGAGCAGCTTGCGTCTCAAGGCCATAGTAAAGGCAAAAGGTGGTCATATCGAGCAAAAGTAAACTGATTCCTAATTTTGTATTATTTTCACACATTTTTTACTTTGAATTGAATAAAAGTAATTTTCCAACCTAAATTTATGGCCTTTTGTATTGGTTACACTTCGAGTATCGCACCCTGTATAGCAAGCCAACTTTGGCATTGAAATCTCCTTAGATAATAATAATATCGTGTGGCGTAGTAAACTTTCGTATAGTTCTGTGTAAAAACTTTCGATTTCATCTTCACTTTTGCCAGTCGTTGGCGCAGTAATTTGCAGAATGTGAAAGTTGAATGGTTGTGCATTCTTTTTTAGTAACTTAGTTCTGTCGGATTTGGGTATGAAAGCAACGAAACTGTACACAATTCTTTTATTTACTATGATGGCTACGCCATTTCTATGGTTAGGATGTTTGATTACCTGAAAACTATACTTCCATATTTTCGAAGCAAAATGTACCGCTGTCTGGCCACCAAGCTTCACTTACTCCAAGAACATCTATTTTCTGTCTATACACCTCTATTATGATGGTTTTAACTTACGAGCTGTATATAAACTGCTGAATTACCATGCCCTAATATTTAATTTATTTTTTGTTTTACCTCCGGCGATTCGGAGCACCCTCGATTTGCCGGAGACTGAGTGCCATTTCTGTTGTTGTATTCCCAAAATTATTTAGTACGACTTTTGTGCAATACTGATTCAGTTTTTTCCCGTTGCCTTCTGAAGGGTTTACAGTCAGCCGTCCTTAACATAGGACGTTGACGCTGTCGGCAGCTGACAATTATTGGAAACAGTTGGTGTCAGTTGTTCTTGTTCCGCCCCGGGTATTTCATTTCCCCGATACCTGTCATATTCCTTTCATATGGGCTTTCTCCTATCCCCCACCTAGGGAGGCGCCCGATGAGGGAAGAACCAAACCCCACACGTGGTTCTTTTGCCATTTTAAATGTTTTGCACGTACGGGATCGCAGTGGAGAAATTTTCCAGGTGCTTTTGGAAGCTGAACTAAATGTGTTAATCAGTTCACCAACCGAGCGCTCGGAAATAGCCAATGCCTATAAAAAGCATTTGGCAGGATTTGCTAAGGAATTTCTGAAATAAAAATTTTGTAAGTTCCGTGATATTTCCCGCTCAGTGTAAAGAATTCCTGTATACAGCGATATTTTTACTTGTCTAAAAGAACAGGTATTCTGCTTAAAGTATCCACCTTGGCTACAAATTCTTCTTTTCTTTTAATAGATATGACTTTTACTACAAACTTTTTCGTTATATTTTGTGTCTAACAGAATTCTAAGCTTCTCTCACCGCCTTTTGATGATGAGTGTTGCAAATTAAAACTGTGCACGTTAGCATTGTATTGTAGTTGCAGACAAAGAAGAGTGAGGAATAAAAAATGCTAATTATTGCATCTTTGTTTCGGAAACGTTCAACAACACCGCCAACATTTAAGTAACATTTTTAAATGATGCGGCCAAGAAGTTAAATAAAACAAACGAATTGTTTTTGCTACTCTGACTGAAAACTTTTAATGAGCAACTTTTCTTAGTCGTTCTATCTTGCAAAATTAAAGATTTTATTGCATATACATACTAGTGGGCTGCTTACCTTACACTTGGTTTAGTTTTTTTTAATTAAGTTTTATTGTTTTTTTTTGCTAACAAACTTTTCGACAAATATTTAGCTTAGGTAATTTATATCTGCCTAAGATCCAGATGAAAATTAAGATTACTTATACAAAAATTGAAAGAGTTTTTTCACATAGAAAAAGTTTTTTGCAAAGTTTAACCTACAAGCGAATATTAAATATTAAAATGACAGAAAAATTACTTCCCAAAGCAGTCATCACTCCTTGGCTAGGGTATGAGTACACATATGTTTTCTATAAAAACGATCTACTTTTCTGTTATACTAGTAAACAGTATCGATCAAAAGTAGTTTGCATTACTTAATTCACTTGATACAGTGCACTCGTGAAAACTCGAACTAATGAAAACAAGACTTGTTCAATTCACGAAATATTTGAGTGTTCGGATGCTGTGTATTATAAATTTATGCACTAATTTTATCAGTTTTTATACTTGAATTACTTCATTTTTCTTGCAATATACATTTTTCTTGCATATAGTTGAATTACTTTAATTTTCTTCCCACCATAAAATAAAAATTCATTCGATATCAATCGCCCAATATCTGGTCTGTTAATGAAGAATATCAGTTGAAAGCGATGCAAACGTAAGAAAACAGTCCCTAGTATGGCGCATTCAAAAAAAGTACCGTAACAAGTAAAAAGTGTACCCATGTATTTCAGTACTGGTTAGACTTAGGCTTGAGTATTTTGTTCGATGAAAATCTTCCAGTCAAAAAATTGAATCCAAAGATTTACTTCATTTTATACTTCCACACTGAAAATTAAATCCTAGAACTACTGTCGATTTGTCATATACAAACACACATTTAAGATTTCGTTATACCGGAAGTTATTATATGCAGCCTGTCTAATAGAGGCATGATCGGACCGAACTTAGAGTTGCGTTATATTTAAAACAAATTTACATGCGGCTAAACAAGTGTATTCTTTTCGCAATATGCGTTGTGATGTTTGTTAGTTTTGTGAGAAATTTAAAAAGCGTTTGTTGTTTTTACAAAATGAACTCTACGTATGGAAAACGATTTGAAGCAGTGTCACGTGCATCCGCACCAAAGTATTTGAACACGTCGAAGACGTTCACAACTAAATAAGCGCAACGGTATGCCGAAGTTAAAAACATTGACGACAGCCCCGAACGAGGCGACAAAACAAACCTCTCCAAAGTCAAGATCAGTAGATCATTAATTTGTTTGTGACAAAGTCGAACTTATTGTTGTGTGAAGCTGAAGTAGTTTTGAGTAAAAGCTGTGTTAATGTATCTAAAGGCACAATTCGATGACATTTAAGTGCAGAAGGCCTCAAATTGCAGAGTATAAAGAAAAAATCGTTGCTCTCACTACCAACACGATATATGAAATGGGCGAATAGTTTCTTACATCGGTCCTGGTATATAGTATTGCTAATAATCGGTAGCTTTAATGAACTGATAAGCATTTCATGTCTGATGCTGCTTCTCCGAAAACCGATGTGGTCGTTTATTTGTGTTTAACGCCAATTTTAATGCAGTTTTGATGAATAAAATTTGCCAGAAAGTATTACTAGCGAACTAGGCAACCTTGGATTTTACAAGAAGACAACGATCCCATGAAACGAAGCATAAGGTGGATTGACCTTCAAAGCCCTATTGAAAATGTTTGGGAAAAAGTTAAGTGAAAACGCATTACCTTAACAACTTGTACAGAATCAAATTGGTGAAATAGTCTCTAAGTTTTGGCGGTCACACTTCTATTAGACAGACTGTACGAGTAGGTATGTACTTATGAATTTGCCATTAGGTATACAAATTTTTAGCTACCCGTTGAACTGCGCCTATGCGCAAAAATGCTTTGAAGGTAGACTACTGGATATGCAACCGAATATGGAGCGCGAAAACTTTGTAAATATTCCGCAGCACGGTTTCATGCGCCTTGTCCTGCGATGTGTAATTTAGAACTTTTATTTTTTCTGCAGCTTGCATTAAAACCGATGCATAAAACACAACAAAGTGCGGAAACAAGGCAAAGAACACTTAGGAGGGAAGAATGTACGCTCAAGTTGCATCTTGCCAACACACTTTTGCTTAACACTTTATCGACCGGTAGCCTATTTATAGGCTTTTTGATTGCCAGCGCTTATTGACCGGTAGCCTATTAATCGGCTTTTGGTTATCGACGGTTTTTGTCAGTGGGTTGCTCTTTTTATAACTACGCAGCCCCAACGTCGTTAATTATTTGCAGCTTTCCTCTCCAATTTTTTATCAATTATAATAGTTTTTTACCGTCTCTAATGGATAAAGAAAGTGCAGATGAAGAGTTTTGCTTAGACGCTCAAATAACCACCAAAATACTTCGGAGCCTACAAAAAGAGCACCAAAATCAGATCATCCACATTAAATAGATATTAAAAAATTTAATTACTGTTACCTTGAATTTATTTCATGAATGTAAGTGAAACAGGCAATAAATTGTATAAAACAAATACAAAATAAAGTATAAATATCAATAAAATTCCATTACTTTAAAACAAAAGGAATAAGCACAACACAATGCATAGTGAAAATCTAGCCGGTACTTACTGAGTGGCAGCCTCAACTACAACCGGTCGATAAAGTGTTAATTACGGCACGCGAATATCACTTCAACACTTGCACATCGCGCCACAAGTAAGTTTTGCGAAATGTGCGTTTACGTGTTTAATTACATCATTAAGTGAAACATTTTTCGCCATTGAGGAAGTTCTTCAGTGCAAATTTTACAATTAGTCGTGAGCTTACATACACGGGGAATTTCTTTTTATCAGACTTGAAAAAAATACCTCAAACTTTCGAATTACCATTAAATTCGAAAGGCGAATTGCAGCTGATTTTACGGTTTAGATACCTCGACTGAATATGTACGAATCTTTTTATCCTTTTTTGTTCAGATAAATCTGCTGTGTGGCTTACTGAAAAAACGCACGTAATGGTGCCCTTTTTTTAATTCCAAACGGTTAGGAATACTAATAATGGATATAGGTACTAACGGTGAATTTTTCTTTAAAAAATATAACAAAAAGGAAGGTTGTTAGAAGTGAAGAAAATAATGTAAAATTTGAACCTTTGATCAAAAAGTAAACGTAAGATTATCTAAGCTTATATACAACTTGTCCAATTAATTGTGAAGGGCATTTACATACCTATTTAAAGATAATTTTCCTCAAGCCTTTCGGGGGAACCTTTGTGGTGCCAGAAATCAACAACCTTCCTCAACGATGACTCTGAGCCTACCAAATATTTGACAGCTATTGGATTTACTTTTTGGAATTCTCTGAATTCCTCAGCGATAAGAAAAACGCAAAGTGCAAAAGCATAAAGCGATGGACCCACATCGGCGCAAAAAGAACAACCTTCGCCGATTTTTATCGTGCTAAATCGGAGCACACTTGATAACTTTCAAAGAGCAATTTTTTAAGCGTCCCGTATCATCGCAATTGTAACATTTTTTTCTATACATATCGGCCAAAATGAAGCAGCACGTCACACTGTCGAGCTTGATTGAATGAATTAAATTGTATGGTTTCTTTGCTTTGCAAATTACTTTTAGTGTTTTTATTCAAAAAAAAAAAAAAAAAAGAATTTACACAAACTGCGGTGGTTTACATCGTTGCCTCGTTAACTAAACAAAAACAGAGCCAAAAAAAATAAAATAAAAGCAAAAAACGACGCATTTTGGGTGAGGAGTTGGTTGGAATACCGGTGGTGCGTATGAGACCGTTTTGAGTGGATTTCGGATTTCTGATCTATTACTCACATTATCTGAGAATTGAAAGAGTTTATTGCAAGTTTCTACGTTTTGCTCTTCAATCACTTCATTTTGACAGTTCCATCACCACCAGCCACCCAAAAAGTGCTAGGTGCATGATTCTAACTGTTCTATCACAGCTTAATGTTCATATACATATATACGATATAATTTCCGGGACCGTTAACTGTTCCAATTAAGTTTCAGTGCTCCTGATAGAGTACTTCGCTCTTATAATCCATTTTATATTGAAGCTCTTAGATCTAATTACCCCAATTTGCAGTTTGCCTTGAGCTTGATTTTGCAATTCCACAATCTATTTGTAAGCCACTCATTGTGTTTTATTATTTATCAAAAAAAATATCTTCTTAACTTATTTCTTAGGTTATTGTTGAGTAACCTTGTAAATCTAGTCAGCAAAGTTTGTTACCATTGATTTAAAGAAAAAATAAGCGGAAATAAAAAGTAATTATTGTAAATAGTAAATCAACATTTTCTTTCTAAAAATTATGTTCGCACGAACCAACACGATTTCACTGAGTCAATGGATCTAATCGCCCATACATAAAAAAACATATTATGGAATCTTTCCAGTTGCATAGGAATAGTGACGGGAAGCAAGTGAATAGGATTGCACCACCAAAATCAGGTAAAACTACAATTGTAAAGGTTTTCACAGCATAGTACTTATTGCTGTTATTGATGCTGAACACAAACATTAAAAAATATTGATGTTGGTTGTAATAGATACATTTCAGATGGTAGCATTTTCAGTAAATGTTCTTTGCACCGAGCTTTGGATACGAGTGAACTAAATTTTCCCAACACCTCGGCTTTTGCCATTTCGTTAATTTTATGTAAAATTTTTTTTAGTATTTAGAATGCAAATAATTTCCTAAAATCATATCCCCGAAGTAGTAATTTATCAGCAGGTCAACACATTTTCAAATATACGAGTATAAGATCGAGAGCAACGGGAGTAGTTGAAAATGTGTTTGGGATTGTCATAAAACCATTCGAAGTTGCCTCTCATCCTATGAAACTTATTGCTGATAAAATTATACAAACGTGCTAGTTTAGCCTTTAGATAACTTTCTAGTGACTAAAAATTCCAATTATACCTGTAAAACAATATCGTTTGGTAGCTTTGCTGAAAATGAAATCTGGTTAAATTGGCTTGGAAGAATAAATTACTACAAAAAATTGAATTAATGTTTAAATACTAGTTTTGTGTTTATTTACCTATTAAATAAACTAACGAACTTTTTTACACAAACATATTGTTTTAAAAGTTTAGGTTTTTTTATACCCGCGCAAATGCATAATTTTGTACCAAAATGCTCAGAATGATGGGAGGAGTCAGTTCGTTCGTACGTCCGGCCATGCACACGGTTACTCGAACACAAATTAATATAACATATTTCCATGAATGAACTCCATATATGTCAGTCAGTGAGAAAACAGCTCTAAATTCACTTTCTCATATTTTATTCACTGAATTAGAAAATTAACATTTCATTATCACTCACCTGGCTGCTTCCGAACAGGTTCACCAAAGTTTAAAGAGTGAATGGTGAATTAAGGAGCAGTTTTTTGAACACGTTCAATCATAAAAACAGCGTATTCAAGATGTGGCCTAATTAATGGTATAAAACGAAGCTTATAAGTAAACGGATCAGAGGTATTACGCCTTACAAAGTCTAGCACGGAGCAGGACCTCGATATTATATAGCTAACATTCTTAATACTAGAATAAGTAATTATGAAATTTTGTATATTTTACTGTTATCTGCAATAAATAATACTACTACTACTACTATAGCTAAATATACTTAGTAATATATAATGAGTTACCGAAAGTTACGCCAAAGTCCCTAATTTCGCTAACGCGCTTAGGCCACAACTTGAACAACTCAAACTTGAAGGAAAAATGTTAAAACTCTTTTAGTAAGTCATATGAAAATGTTTGCTCAAATTCAAAGAACGTCGCAAGTTAAGTTACCACAAGTCAAGATACTCTATATCCTTCTGAATATTAATTACATCCAATCTGCTTGTAATTAGCGAAAATACCTCTAAGTCACCTGCGTAAAGTAGAAATTTGGCAGAGGAAAAAAAAACCGGACTATTCGGGTCATGTTCTTCGATTTCGATGTAACTCAAATATGTTGTTCTCTGGTCAAAATAATGAGACACGTATTTTTTTGTTCACCTGAAAGAATTTGTTTTCAAAATTTATCGGCAATTTTGTTCTTCGGCTCAAAATCGATTTTTTTCATTATAGTTATAAGAAGTTTTTTTTTTAAATGCTCATAACTTAGTCAAAAATGAACCGATTTTAATGATTCTGGGTTCCAAATGATCGTCATTACTTACACGAGCTACTTCGTGCAGAAACAATTGCAAAAAAGTAGTTGAAAATGTTTTATTTTGCAAAAAACAAAGAGTGCGAAACAGGGTTTTTACTCAAAAATTCATTACTCAAAAACAACTCATTTTAGCTACGAGGCCTTCAGCTCAATTAAAGTTTGTGATGTCCTGTTGATTTGGAAAAAGTTATAAAAAAAAAAAAATACACTTTTCGAAATATTGAATTTCGAAAAAATTTCAATTTTTTTTCTTTTTTGCTAAATAAAAAATTTCCAACTACTGTTTTGCAATTGTTTCTACATGAAGTCGCTTGTGTAAGTAATTACGATCATTTTGAACCCAGAATTATTAAAATCGGAACGACATGACACAGCCAGCGTAGCCGCTAGATCTTTATTCGCTGCGCTATGTCTACGTCATCGTAAAGCTCATGCAGCTCATCGTTCCATCGCCTGCGATATTCGCCGTTACCAACGTGCAAAGGTCCAAAAATCTTCTGCAGAATCGTTCTCTCAAACACTCCAAGCTTCGCTTCATCGGATGTTGTCATGTAAATCAGGTTATCACTTACAAATAGAAGTTCCAAAACTCTGTTTAATAAATTAGCAAAACTATTAGCATGTTTTAAATGAAGACCAAAATATTATCTAATTAGCATAGTTTGTGTGTAGCAACGAACTTATGCGCTGTGATACTAGAGCCTGGTGAATTACTAAAAAGAAAATAAATAATTGGCGCGTGTACCCCTTTTTAGTGTTTGGCCGAGCTCCTCTTCCTATTTGTGTCGTGCGTCTTGATGTTGCTCCACAAATGGAGGGACCTACAGTTTTAAGCGGTAAAACACATATTTTTTATGAGGAGCTTTTTCACGACAGAAATACACCCGGAGGTTTGCATTGTCTGCCGAGGAGCGACCGCTATTAGAAAAAGCGGAGATTCGAACCCACGTAACGCACCTACCCATTCGGCTACGGCGGCCGCCAAGATCAATTAATGTTCGGTAGGTTGAAATCACCTAGAAGCCTCAGTTTTTAACTCTTTAAATTATCCAAAGCAAGAGAAGCAACATTGTCTGTGCTGTCAGTTGAGTTCATAATACTGTACAGTGGAATTCAGGGCCTTAATTCTATGATTACGTCCGTAAGAGCACCATTACGCTTAGATGGAACATGTTAATTTGCATTAGGTTATGCAAATATTAAATATATATGTATATACATATATATTTCTGTAAGTACGCTTGCAAATGTGCATTTGTGTAAATAGGTATAGATTTTCGAGTGCGAAGCCTTATTTCTATGCCATTTGAAAGCTCCTTTTTGCAAATTTGATTCACGTCGTCGCTATTAATTTTCCATTTCGCTGCTCACTAATTACGACTACGAAAATTACTAGAGGATTACATTTTCAGTTGGCTGTGTAATCTACGTCAAAATTGTTGTAATACCTACCTACGTACATATGTATGTATATACTTTAAGATGCCTCGAATTATGCTAACAATTTTTCCATTATCATTATTCGGCGTGCAGCAATGACAGCGCTCAAGAATTTCATTACGAAAATTCTTCGCATCATTTGGAGAACATACATTTCAATGAGAATTCTACTCGAAATGCTAGCAATCAAACAAATATATTTTTGTAGTTTTGCAATTAACGAACATGACAATTACATTTAAGTACACTACGGGTGTTGCAAGAAAGCCTAATAAACATGTTTTCCCAGAAAAAGAAGAGTAATTATTATAAATACTACTTTGACTTGCTGTAAAAGTTATTAAATTATTTTTTCTAAATCTATATAAGGTGGAAGAATACTAAGAAAAACAAGTTTGGGCTCTTACAATTTGGTCCATCTGCTTGCCCCCTTTGTTGCATTCAGGAAGTAACCCAAATGAGCCCACACATTTCCTTAGGACTCCAAGGTTAGTACTAACTTCACCGCCGTGAAATTTCGCCTGCAACATAACGAATTTGGGTTGCCGGGAAATGTTGTTAGCCACATTGATTGTCAAATGAGAAGGGACGTAAAATTTACGAGCATCGCCCCAGAAGCGATTGGCAAATTTTGGTAAGGGAAGTATTTTTAAACAAATAAATGCACATTGCTAAAAAATGCCAAATTTTCGGAGTACTCGAACTCAGGCACTTCATTCGCAAACGCTCAATTTGTCAGTTTTAGCTCAATTTTAAATGACATTTGCATTTTAAAAATGTGTGAAAAAATGTTGACTGGCTGCTGCGCGGTGTTTTCACAGCTTGAACTGAATATTTCATGCTTCACGCATACTCGTATTTTACGGCAATTAAATTTGTCTGAATTTTACGAGCCATATCGAGAACTTAGTGCTAAGCTGAAAGTACAGATTCGTGTTTAATCAAATGAGAAACTAAAATATCTAATAATACGTACAACAAACTTATAATTTTTTAAAATTTTTTCAATTGTTTTTCAATTTTCCAAATTGTCCAAAGTCAGAATGTGAAGAGTTAAGGTCTTTCCGATACGCGTCCATTGTATATATAATACTGAATTTAATCTTTGTTGTACACTTGTCCGCTAGCGTCGCCTACAATATAAAGCCAAATCGTAGTTTATTTTTAACAATTTGTAAAAATTATTAAAAATCAACTCTTTTCCCTATATTATTGGTGTACTCGAGAGAGTAAGCATCCCCGTTACAGGACATTTCATTCATGTGACTTGGACATGGTTTTTGCCACTATCTCACGAATGGTTTGCTTGATATTCACCTTAAAGGCCTGAATATCCCCATAAATGAGGCGTGGCCAATTGGCATCGTCGTCTTGGCTGATAACACAATTACGGGAAATATTTTTTTTCTATAGTTAATCATTTGTGTCAAATATGAGTATTTTCTTCAGCATTTATATCGCGATTTCTTGAAAATTACCGTTGTATGGGAGAGGGTGAGGTTATTGACCGATTTAATCCATTTTTAAAATATCATAATTTTAATATTTTTCTTCATTTCAAAAGAAATAAGGGCCGAACTTTGCGGGCAGATTTCTTTTTTAAGTAAATTTCCACAATTTGGAAGCGTTGTTCTTGCGTTAAAAGATTCATGATGACTTACCAAACCTTGCTGAACAAAAATTTCAACACAATTTACTATTCTCAGCTGTCAAATTTAGTAATAGTATATTTCACTACGAGTTTCGCATTACATTCTATTTAAAATTTTGTTCAAGAACTTAATTAACTTAGAAACACATAAGTGATGCCTTAATGTATTACAAAATGCATTATAAATTAAAGAAAATAAACTTTAAATTCAAAGTTGGCGACATTTTGCATGAATAAGATATATCTCCAACCATCTTAATAGCTCGTTCTGTACATTCGTTTGTATGAATATTACTGAGTTGGTGGTTAACAATAACGAATTCCTCTAATGTTTTGACAAAGGGTTGTGTAGGTTTTTAAACGCAAGCACAGATATTTCCAAGGCTGCAAAATCGTTTTCATGAAAGCTGTGGTCAGAGAACCAAACATCGTACCATGTCCCGCATTTGAATTATCAGACTGGAAGCACTTAAGCTTTAAACTTAGGCAGAAGAATAAAAGCTGAAATGAGAAGAATCGTTCCCGTATAAAAGAGTAAAAGTCATACATGAAATGTACTTATAAGGAAGCGCATTGCATTGCTCGTTATGTCTGAAGACTTTTCACAGTTCAAACAAATAAGGGGTGATTAATTTAGAAGTATTGGATTTGAAATTGAAATAAAACAACGAAAATTTAAGTTGACTAAGCAATCTTTGTTGTTTTTGTGTAGAACCATTCATGGCATTTATTTTTTAAAGACAATCCCTTTCGGTCATTCGCAAGCACCAATTTTGAATGGAGGACTTCGGTCGGTAACTTGTGAATAACTTTATTAATTTTGGCTTCCAATGCTCCAATCGGAGTTAGTTTAACCACAGAGCAGACAACTTTTCATATACCCACAAATAAAAGTCTTACTTTGTGATATTCACACGATCTTGGAGGCCAATCCACTGGTCCGAGACGAGAGATAAATTGCTCACCGAAGCGATGACGCAGTAAACCCATTCTTTCTCGAGCTGTATGGCAAGTAGCGCCATCTTGTTGGAACCATCAATGTTGTGGAGATCACGGGATTTCATTTCCGGTATCTAAAATCGTTGGCGTGATAGCGTTCGCCAGTTTCGTCTTTAAAGAAATATGGGCCGCACCAAAAGTTTGTTTTCAATGAATGTAATGGCTATTCTTGAATGGCTTTGGGCTGCTCTTTGGTCCAAATACGGCAATTTTGCTTATTGACGTAGCTATTAAGCCAAAAATGGGCCTCATCGCTGAAGGCCATAAGTTGGCATAATATAGGTATGCAGCGTCGATTTTGAAACCATTCAATCATAATAGAATAATTTAAAAATTAATACACTGATGCATCAAATTAAATGAAATAGTTAGTCCTTTATTTTTCTAAATAGAAAAGTAACAATAAATCAATTCACAAAGCAAAAAATAAAATTAAAAACTCAAAATAAATAAATTTCGTTGCACACAACTAACTGGACGCTTTAATTGTTAGTATGTATTAATATTTTGACGCTTATCCTTTGGCAGAAATAAAAGTCGCCAATATTTTGGCAAAATTCAGTTGAAACTGCATTTCACGCTTCCAAAATAGATGCTTTGAACTCCTCAATATTAATATTGGAAAAATGCCTTTACCCACACGTGCTCAATTATATGGAGATCTCGAGCAAGGCATCCAATATTTGACTACAATTATATATTAACCAAGCTTGGGCAATCCCCGAGTTTACTTAGTATCGTTATCTTGGTAGTATGTATATAAAATTGCTTCCACTTCTCCATTGGGTACATGAACGCTTTACATTTGACTTTAATATGTCAACATATTGGAAACCATCCCTAATATCTTGCAAAAAATGAAGATTGCAAGATCCCAAAAGCATCACCGATTCACCGCAATTCTTAAGTGTTGCTCTGGTAGGTTTTGAAAACTAAGCTTCGATAGATTACGGCTCTCATCAGATACCTGCAAGTTTAATTTGCTTTCGTCAATCAAAAGATCCTGGAACGTGAACAAAATATGCATTAAAATTACTACCAGATAAACATTTTGGCATTCACTCTTTCCTAAAACTCATTAGGCTTATTTAAATGGCTCGGAAAAGTATGGCTACCATGTAAATCATCATAAACTTGCCATTGGCTTGTGTAAGTTCCTTTCCTTCACCATGCCTACTAATATTATGCACCATATTCTCCTTCTGAAACTTTTTGATTATACCGTGGACCGTTGAAGTCCTCTTTTTATCGACATTTGAAATTTCTTTTATTGGTTTGTTTGTTAGCTTTCGACTTTTAATAGGGCGCCACTATTAATGTGCTGCTGCTCAGATACTGGTCAATAACTCATGTTCAAAACAGAATATATACATATGTATATATAATTCACGCTTACACCCTTTTTGGGTGTTAGGCAAAGCTCCTCCTCCTATTTGTGGCATGCGTATTGATGTTGTTTCACAAATGGAGGGTCATTCGGTTTTGAGCCGACTCCGAACGACAAATTTTTTTTCATGAGGAGCTTTTTCATGGCAGAAATACACTCGGAGGTTTACCATTGCCTGCCAAGGGGCGACCGCTATTAGAAAAAACTTTTTCTTAAATTTCCTGTTTCACGGAGTTTCAAACCTACGTCTTCCGAATGGTAGTCACGCACAAAAGCATTCGGCTGCGGTGGCCGCCATTCAAACAGAGTAGTCAAACGAAATTTAACAACCATCGAAAGCCCCGTTACTTGCGAAATCGCATGTTTTGTGACTTTGCGGTTAGTTACATATGTGAAACGAATTTTTTTTGTTTTAACGTTTTTTATATTTTTGTTCTGTGAATTGATTTACTGTCACTTTTTGTTTACAAAAGTAAAGTTTAAAATATTTCCTTCAATTTTAAAATTTTTCTATAATATTAAGACTGAATGGTTTCAAAGTCGACGTTGCTTGTATTCGTTAGACTGGTGACTCACTATTTGTATTTAGCTTATGCTTTCCCATTTTCGATTACCAGGACAGCCAACATTACTTCCCTTTTCATTTTTTAAAAGCTATTACTTCAAATCCCCTTTTTCCAATTTTTTATCCTAGAAACTTTTTCTAACAATCTGCTGACCTCATAAGAATTTTGTAAATTTCAGATTTTGATGGGCCAGATATTTTTTTGTATTTATTATTAGAAATCGAGAAATACACGATTTCTTACATACTAAAACAAAAAACGTAACGATAACAAAGGGTCTTTCAAAAGTGACATTTAGTTATCAGTGAATAAGTAGCAGTAGTGAATAATTCATAGGCGATACCCTTTTCTAAGACATATTTGACATTTTTCATGTAGACAGATGTACAATTTTGATGATGGATAAAGCTATTGGAACTTATTATGAAAATAATCGATCTTTAAAGACAACATATCACAAAATTCGTGGTTTGGTGAAAAAAATTCAGGAAACTGGTTCTGTCCAGGATAACAAAAGGAAAGACAGACACAATGGAGTTTTTCGAAAAGTAAAATCTATGTGAATAAATCAGCAACGATTCCAGAGTTGAAACACAACATTCGGATCGAGATTACGCAATGAACTCTATGCGATAATGTGTGAGCGACTCCTTGAACCTGTAGACCTGAATAAAAATAGCAAAATCAGAAGGAATCTAAATTTTTATTTTGAAACAACATTTAGGCGTGTATTTTGAAATACCTTTTAGCATATTCTTATCTATGTAATTCATTCAATGGCAATTTGATAGTTTTTTTAGAAGATAAAAATCAAAAGCTAAATACGTATTTTAGCTCCAAGGATAAATAATTTTTTGAGCAGGGAATTAAAAATTTGCCTTAACGTTGGGAAGACATTGTAAATAATGAAGGAAAATATATTATTGATTAATAAATACTCTAAAAATATTTTTTAATAATTTTAAAACCCCTTTAAAAAATCACGAACGTATAGACTGACCTGATATTTTATTTTGTAGCGATTTTTTTATTATATATTGTATTTATTTAGGAATCGGAACAAAATTAAGCGATGTGAGAGCGAAGCGAAAAAAAGCTTTTGAATTCGTTCAAGTCTATTAATATGAAGTGGCCTCCATATAAAGACAGCATATTCCAACTTAGATCGTACAAGAGGCAAACAGTAACTTTAGCGCGTATGGATCAGTAAAGTCTGAACCAAAGCGTTGAGTAAATTTAAATTAAAATAACTTAAACCACTCAGAAATAGTAATCAAAATCATATCTAGAACAGAAATTTCTTTCATAACGGTAAAAAAGATAAAAAAGCCTTTAGTATAGAAAAAGCCAATAGTTAGAAAATTAATAGTGGTATTAGCTTTCCAATAATTTCCATTAAGAGGCTCCACGATAGGTCAAAATTAGATCGAAAAACGTTAGATCAACCCCCTCCCGCGAGTTTAGGAAGCAAAGTTCCATTGTAATATACTTCGGAGGAAATAGTAGAGCAGGATTCTTTGGGCTTAAAGTAATGACAGAAAGTCTTCGGGTTGGTCTTCGTATCAGTAATTTTACTTGCTGACTCTGCGGATTGTTTACAAATTGTAGATGCTTTCCTGATACTCATATTAGGTTTTTTTACTGAAAAGAAAAAGCTAACATCATACATATATATTGCCCAAAATTTTAATTTGTCTTGCAATTCTTCTCCAAAAAAATTTTTTAATTTTTTCTTTTGTCTACTTTGGAAACTATTATAACTGAATTGTCAACTTATCCACCAGTGTAGTGCAAGTGAACAAGGGACAACGTCTCATTAATGCATATGTATGTATGTATTTATATGCAGGAGTATATAAACAAAGAAGTCAGAGAAGAAAAATGTATATATGTATGTGCAAGGAAAATATTACTTTTTAATAGTTTCAGCGTCATCAATTACACTGTCATCAAGTTTATTGTGAAAGTGCAGACATACGCAAATTGGCAATTAAAGCGCAGGGAATGCACAAATTCACTCAAATCCTAATTAGCGCTTAACGATTTTGATTATACTTTTACATATGTGATACTATATTTATTCTGCTTGTGAACGATTGTTCTTCGATAGAACAGCCACTCATTGAGGATATGAATAAAATCACTATGATTCGTCTTTGCTTACCAACATTTTTTCTCGTCCGCATTTTTTACGGATCCTCGGTTTAAATGAGGTAATTTCGCAATGAATACTTACGTATGATATTAAAAGAACAATTTAATATTTGATATTTCCGTATTTATAATAAACCTAATAATTTAACACTCTTCCTTTTATTATAAAATTAACTCTAACTCCCTGTATTGAAATTGGAAATGAGTAACATTTAGAAACACTCCTTGACAATGATCCAGAGTTATCGTCAAATTGAAAGCAGGATTTAACACAAAAACTATGTTTGAAAGTAATGTTTTTAGTTTTATGCAGGGGAAAAATATGTTTTGTAAACAACGCATATTCTAAGATTTTGTAATTTTAAGTGATGCGACCGCCACCGGAGAGGAGATTGATGATTGTCCGTGATTGCCCGATAAAGCCACAGCTTTTTGTTTAGTAAAGTAGTAACAATGCCGTTGCGATCCCAGTATCCTTCATCTAAAATAAATTGCACAAATTGCAACACTGCCTTTTATATTTTGAACCTCTGCATCACTACGTGAGATAAACTGTAATTTGATATTTTTATCTAAAAGTTTGCCATTTTTTAGCATAAACTTACATGAAATGCTTTCACTTACGAGATTTATTTGTTCTTTTTTCAGTGAGTTGAATAATTCATGATAATTTTCCTGCGATGATTTATTATGATCTTCGACGTGAATTTCGGAGGTAAACATAATGTGACATATCGCGATGTAGAAGAATTGTTGGGCATTCAGTACTCGTCAAAAAGATTACCCAAAAAAGGGTGACAAAATTCAGCCGCGGTCGCTTAAAGCACATCTATGACATCGTAACATATCACAAATTTTGGATATACTTTATGTATAGGGTTATTCAATAGGTGCGCTTCAACTTTTTTCCGATACGGAGTGCGAACGACGCAATATTTTTTATTTTTCGCTTGTCATTTGTAAACTTCATTAGTATACATTTCATCATGGAACGCTACACACTTGAGCAACGATTGCAAATCGTGCAAATTTTTTATGAAAATAATCGTTCTGTTGCTGCTACTTTAAGAGCATTACGGCCATTTTACGGTCAATTTAACAAGCCGTCCCGTTTTGGGGTTATGTGAAGTCATTGGTCTACAGTAACAAGCCGGCGACGATTTGTGACCTCAGAGCCAATATTGAACGCGAAATTGCTGGAATTTCGGCGAATTTATGAAAAAAGAGTGGTCGAAAATTGTGTTCAACTATTGAACTTCGTAAAACGTGCACGCGATGGTCATGCAAAAGAAATCGAATTTCATACTTAAATGTATATGTTCAAACTCGATAATAAAAACAAATTTAGTTAAAAAAGTCAAACCGTTTGTGTTTTATTCATCAAAAAAGTTCAAAAGTTGAAGCGCTCTTACTGAAAAACCTTATATTTGCCAGGAAATCCGCACCCTAGTGGTGTGTATACGTTGCACTAGTGATAAGACACAAATTTATTTTCGCCAGCGTAAGATTTACCTGTGGATATTGCTTTATTCATATATACAAAAAATTCAATCAGTAGTGAATTTTCTTTGATGTGGTCGGCTCTTTAAACGTTTGGGTGGTGCGTTGGTAAAATTTTAGGCTGAACTAAAATATTTTTTTTAAAGAAGGCTTCCACAATTTATTTTAAAACTTTATTTCATTCCAACTGTAGTATTTACCATATCATTTGATTTTATACCTCCGCGCAGTACCGTGCACAAGGGTATTATAATTCTGTTCACGTAATAGTTGCATGTAAGAATATAAAATATTCCAGTTAGATGGCGGCGCATATAGATTAAAAGAATCCGTCTGTCTATTTAATTAATATAATTTAATTAAACTTGGTGCAAATATTGCTTCTTGTCTAAGGAAGCTTGATATTGAAAATGGGCGAAATTGGTCAATAAACGCGAGCACCTTCTATACGTATAGTGTGAATTTCAAAAAAGAAAAAAAAAACGTGATATCTCTGTTATAACTACAGCAAAATCACTCACATAATGACAATTGTGAACTCAAACAAATAACCAAGACACAAATAAAATTGCGTGTGTCGATGCTACAACGCCTTTTGAGTGCATATCTCGAAAACGACTTAATAAAAATCCCCCATAGCTAGTACGCATATTGTTTCCCCCCAATTAGATCCAACAAAAATATATTCGCGATCTGACCAAAACCACCTTCACTTTTCTTCTTTTCTTCAGCGACTAAATTGACGAAAACGTTCAGTAACCACGCCCACCTACTATATAAGGGTAAAATTGAAGCAAGTGTGAACGCAAAAATTCGGTCCGGACCGAAATAAGCACTTCCTTACTTGTTTGTCTTGTTAGCATGGCCTGGATGCTCGTGCTCTTTATCCTTGAAATTTTTCCATGCTCATACTTTTTGCTGTTGTTCTTGGCTTTTATGGTTGTTTGTTCAGTTGAAATGAATTTTTATTACTTTTTCGAAAGAAGTCCTTGTAAGGATTTAATATTGCCACAGCTCAACTATTGACAGACGACTTGAACACACAATATGCATATACGCAGAGAGTAAGAGAGAAAGAGAGCAGTAGAAGAGTATGAAGAATAAATAGAAAAGTTCACGTCTGCACCCATATCATCAACATCCGATACAGCGGCATCAGCATACCTCATCCACCATTTATGCTACTTAGCGGTTGTTAGTGTTTGAGTTTGTTTGAATTTGCTTGGTTTTTTGGAGTATTTACTCGGAGGTTTTTATTTGTTATTGCAGTCGAACATAAATACGTAACTTTTTGATTTTTAACTCTTTACTTTCAGCGCATGAGACCTGAATATTCATTTCTAAGAGATATTTCTTCATTTTGATGCTTTCGAAATTTTCCGCCTGAGAAACACTGATTTTTAAAGCTCATTTAATATTTGGAATTTTGTAGTCAACTTTTATCTTCATAAATAAGCTGTACAATTAAACGCATATTTCTGTAAAGTTAATTTACATTTTTGTTCATTTATACAGCTCAAGGAGAGCTTAAATTTTTCACAAGTACAAAGCGATGGCTAGAAAAAATTCTGGCTTGCTTACTTAGATGATGACGTTGCTGATCACAAGAAAAAATTGAGTATAACAATTTGGACATCGAATGTATTGAACAAATAAAAGTGTAAGCGATGCAGTGATTTTTATATTATACAAATACAAATATACAAAATTACCTTAACTTCTCTCGCCTCCCCTTGTTTAGGTGTCTGTTCAGTACTCGTTGCTCTTGTAACAGCATAAATATTCCCCATACATGTAAGAGGAATGCTGCTGGAGTGACAGTCTTTCGTCGGA
>JAYXIM010051601.1:0-57749 GCA_037575425.1 Anastrepha fraterculus | reverse complement strand
GCCCACCCTGGCATTGAAGTCGCCGAGCACAGATTTTTATGTCGTGGTGAGGGTAAGCCTGCTTATGGTTTATATAAGGTTTCAGTCAGCTGTTCCTAACCTAAGCTTTCAGTATGGCCAGATTTTCACTTAAAGTTAACGGAGTGACGCGGTAGTGCATAGGTTCGAGTCGTCGCGCATGAACATCAAATAATAGGAAGTATTTTCCAGTAGCGATCGCCCCTTGGCAGATCCACACACTATTCCAGTTAAAGATTCACTATTCTATACGTATTTTTATTTGAGTGTAGTAAGTAAGCGATTGGCAAGTTATATGTAATTTATAAATAGTTTGCCGTAATTGGCTGGCAAATAAACGTCCTTGACACTATTTCCTCCGGATTAGTAGATTTTCTGACTTTTGCACTTCGTTTCACACAGACGCACATGCGCACACAAACGCTTACAAAGACGCACGCATCCAGTTGGAACGAAATGCGTTGAGTGCTCTTACTTGAAAAAAAAAAAATCAAAATACAATAGAAAAAATATGGGGGAAGTCCCTTTTCCATAATCCCTAAACTTTTAGCCCGCCACTCAAAGTTTGCCCATTAAAAAGTTTTCGCTTTTTCGGCAATGCTGGCAATTCGACTTTCATTGCACTCGTCCTTGCACACTTCACCTTCTCTCCGTTTCTCTATATTCTGACCGCGCTGCTCAATTGCTCCTCACAATGCATTTCTTGCTTAGCTTAAACATTTATATTTTTTTTAAGACTTTTTTTTGTACAAATAATTTGGTATTTCTAAATTTTCGAGTGGATATCGTGCTTTGTTGATTTATGCTGTAAACGCCCACTTGTACTGTGTGCCTCCACGTTTCATCCTGACCAGCACTTTCATACGACTTCGAAGTGTTTTCTCTAAGCTTTTCCAATTCCAGCTCAACTCATTCAAAATTTTCTTGCCTCTTAACGGCGCTTTTGGTGATTGTCGTCAGTTTTACGAACGAATTTGTTGCACACAAATTTACTAACGCTCTAACACACACACACACATATATATCTTTCTATGTAAATATGTAGATTTGTAAGTATGTACGTATGTGTATAGAGTAGTCCATTCCCCCTGTGGCTGTTTGTCGATGCTGCAGTCGCAGGCAAAAGTTTCGCCTCTTCGCTTTGGCTTAAATTAACAAAATAATTCCTGTAGCTTGCAACAACAACTCTCCGCCTCTAAGGTTTTATTGGTGATTGTCCATATGTATGCAGCTATGTTTGTGTGTAAGCCTCAGTGCCATTCAGGCTTGACTTTATTTGCCTGGCTGTGTATTTGTATGTTGCTCCTACGTCATTTAATGCAAATTGGCTGCCAATTAGTGAAAAGTCTGTACAACTGAACCAAGGAGTGGAAGCAGCAAAGAAGAACGAAAGCAAAAACAAAAATAAACATTTTTCCAACAACACTCCTTGTCGCTGTTGCTGTTGCAGCTGCAACTGCATTTTGTGCTTAGTTTGTAGCGAAAGTTTTGCCGTCTATTTATTTTAATTCATTTTACCAGTTCATGTTTCGACTTTTTTCTCCTGCCAACTTTTTGTTTGTGGTTCCACACACAGCAGCTACCACCAGTGGCGGAAGGGATTGTTTTTCGGATTTGATGAAAAGTGTTTATTAATTGTTGTTATAATTTCCAACTAATTTCCAAGGTATAAGCATAAAATGCTTGCCTAGTAACAAATACGCGTTTGAGTGAAATCTAATGAGGCAGCAAATTACTTCAAAAAAGGATTGAAAACTTTCATCAGCAAAGGAGATACAAATGGTGATTGAAATTTAACTGAAATTTTATTGAAATATGTTTTGATATTCAGCTAACCTAGCTAAACTAGCCCAAGTATGGCTTCGTAACATTTATGCAGGGTTGATATTTCGGCTTTACAAACAAACAAAAATCACACCTCTTATTTTAAGGAAGAAGCCATTTATAAAGATTGCCAGTCCGATATAAACGTGAAATTTAAGGACTCTGGTTGAACTCATCTACCAGTTGGCTACTCGAGGAATAGTTAATTCGTATTTAGAAGGCATTCCAATTCCTGTTTTCCTGAACAGGGTGCCTTCATATTTCTCATGTGGTAGTTACATTGTATGGAGGCGGGGGAAGGCATTCTAACTGGTTATGCGGATACTGTTGAAATGGACGTTCAAAATTTTATGTGAACTCTTGGAAACTTTACTGGACTCTGAGCATAAAAAATAATGCAAAGTAGTACAATGGAAATTTTTAAGTTGCTATCTGATCAGTATCCACTTTTTTTGGCACTTAAAGACGACCTGATATCCACAGTTTCATTTGGAAGGAAATTTGATGTCACGCAATGGAGCAATCCAGAATGCATGCAGAGAGGTTTGACGGACATTTTCTTTACCGATGAGTCCAAGAATGAAATAGGGTCTGGAGTCGGGTGGCACTTAAATGATAGTAATAAGTACCACTATGCTATGGGGGAAATGGCAACTGTTTTCCAAACGGAAGCTTTTGCTATCCTGAAAGTAGCCGAATGGATAATCGAGAGGAGATGGAGCGGGAAACAGATTGGAGTTTTCAGTGGCAGTCAGGATGCACTGAAGGCCCTGGAGAACACGAAGCAAACCTCAAAGATTATTCAAGAATGTAAGAAGAAGCTAAAATCTGTCGCAAGACAAAATAGGCTTGTACTGAGTTCCTGGACACTTCGGTGTTCAAGGAAACGAAATCGCCGATGAATTGGCCAAACCGTGGATCAGCGGTTGCGCCACAAGGGCCAAAGCCAATAATCGAAATCAGTTCCGCAGGAATCATGAATGGGATCAGCGATTATGTAGGCAATCTACATAAAAAGCGATGGTCCGGACTAGAACGCTGCAGAACTGCAAAGTCTTTTGTGACAAGTCCGAACAGAAAACTGTCAAACTTTCTACTAAAACGTAGAGGGAAATACGTTCATTACAGGACACAACCCATGGGGTCAGCATATGACCACCATTGGAATCATTGAGGACCCGATGTGCCTGTCATGCTTGGAGGAGACGCTAGAGCAGGGCTACGAGTATTGGGTTCCGATGGCATGACAATGAGTAATATTCATTCTCTAAAACGGGAGGATATTTACAGGTTTGGCAAAAAATCTGGAAAATTCTCACAGGACTAACTATCTGTATCTCTGTCTCTATTCTTTGCTATCTCTTTCTCTGATACTTTTCTCCTTCCCTCCTTGACTATCTACCCCCTTTCCAGAGTTTTAAATACAATGGGCTCTTTGGTCTGAGTTTTTTAGGAGCCACCAAATCTCCTGGTGCTCCTTGGCTCGACCTTTTCTAATTTCTATTTCAATTTCAAACAATGGCAAGCATTGTAAAAACTCCGACGGCGATTTTTACTTCAAAACGTGTGATAGACATTCAAAAAGTTTGGAGATTCGCATATTTGATTTCACATTAAACTATACAGGTTTTCCGTCCTATTCTGCTACATGCAGTTATAGATTTTGGTAGCCTATATGGTAGCCGACGGCAGAGATGGGACCAACATCAGACCGGTAACTGGCTCTCAGGGATTTTTAAGGAATCGGCTGATTTGCTGACGTAATCGGGGTTTTTACAGTGGTTTGTTTACGAAAACACTGAGAATCAATGCAGTCCTCATCCATGCCGTCTAAACAACGACTAATTAGACAAGTACGTGAATGCGTGTGAATTCTGTTGCCAAGTACCCGGTAACGTGGCAGCCGAAGTTACTCGCTCAATTTATCTTTTCCCCGTAATTGAAGCCCAAGTTTGGTAATCTTTTATCCTTGATCTGAGTTAGGCTAGTTTGAACTAAGTAGGTAACTGGGTAGTATCATGCCCATTTTATTGTATGGCGCAGAAGTTATTCTCACAATTTTACTTCGGATGGACAAACTAACAACTCAGGAAATCATTATTTTCTAAGAGATTTCAAACAAACAAAAAACGCGGAGCTCCGCCTCAGTGGCTCTCACGGTTCTATACCTGCCGATACTCTGAATGCTATTCTGACTTAATTACACCTTGACTCAATTACATCTGCAGCCGCTGCCACTAGCTGGCTTACATGATAGTATAACTCGTTGTCAACCGCAATTTTAGGAACTTTGTCATCTGGACAACCTATCAATATCGATTAATGCATGGCAGCGATGGTTTTTAAAAAGAAACATAAATCATTATACTAACCCGGTAGGAGTAGTACATAACGCGTATAAGAATAGGCACAGGTGAACTCGATGGGAGCTTCGAAGGCAACTTTTATGGCAAAATATGAGATTAAAAACTTCTTTTCGGCTTTTTGACTACGGCATAGAATATACAATACATTATGGCTGAAATTCTGGCCATGTGAACTCTTACAAATAACTGTATAATAAGTGCACTGGTCTTCAGGACGGGAGTAAACCTGACTATTGTCGAAGCTGCAGGCGGTTAGGGCAAAAGGAAAGTACACTATGAGTACACCTTATTTTTCACGGTTCGGAGCTCTACATACTCGAAAAATCATTCTAATGAAGGCTTGCGGAAATATATATATTATGTATTTTCTCGAGGATCCTAGATGGAGCATAGGACCTTGCGGAAATAACTGTGATGCAAATAAAAGCATTTACCAAGACCATTGAGTCGGCGAAGAGGCTTGATTCCGATTGTATGCCAAACGAGATGTCATAAGATACCAGAACGATCAGCCTCCTGGCCTAGGCGTATAGGAAAGCTACGGGCTCCAGCCATTTCCACTGAATTTAATTTGATTATGGTTACTGTTCGATTGCGCCAATTGTCAAATCAAATGCCGTGCAAGTACCAACTTGGCCTCATATAAGGGTGGCTAAGTTTCAAGGGCCGGTGTTGATTTTTGAATAAAATACAATTTTCTTAGGAAACTATTGTCACTTGTCTTTATTATGATAATATTGGTATGGCTCCATTACGCATGAAACAAAATATCAGCCAAATGGCCGCCGGATCCTCGGCGGCACACCTCCATCCGATGGTCCAAATGTTCGATGACGCTGAGGCATAATTGAGGTTCTATGCAGTTAATGTGCCGAATTATCTCGTCCTTTAGCTCTTGAATTGTTGCTGGCTTATCAACGTATGGTACACCTTTTCTTTCAAATAACCCTAAAGATAGAAGTCCAACGGTGTCGTTGACGTTTAGGTGTGGTTCACATTCAACATCGGCCCTTGAAATTTAACCATCCTTTATTGTATAATATATGTATATGTATATGAAGAGGGTACTTCTAAAAGCAAAATCTAAAGTAACTCTCTACTCTTCGGAAGCATTAAAAAACTATGGGTTACAAATTAAACTAGGTCTTATTTTTCGAAATAAGGTATCCCAACCTCGTACCTGTTTCATGAGTTCAAATTAATTCCAAAACACCTCAACTAAGTTTCATTGCAGTCTGACTGAACGCGAAATCAATCATTCATATATAATATTTCTATACCCATTTATTTGGTATGCACTTATAAATATATATTCTGTAATATATTTTAGGTAATAATTTATTTTTGAAATCCTTTAATGTCCTTACCGTCCATACAGTCCGCTTAAGCTGACACACACGATAGCACACAAAATCATTTTCCAGATTTACTGGTAGATATTTTCAATTTTTATCTTTCATTCCTTTTTTCGTCTAATTTTGTTGCAAGTTCTTTTATTACGTCACCAAATAAATTATTCAAATGATGATGAGTTGATTATGTTGATGACAACTTCACAGTAACACATTGCTGCTGTTGACATTTCACTGCAATGGTACCAACGGCGTTGTTTGCTGTTTGCTCCTGGTTGATGGCAGCTAAAATATGTACGAGTAGACGACAACGGGCAGCGAACAAATTCATTGCAGCTTTCGAGCTCTGCTCCAGTCGACATTTGTCGGGCATAAGCCGTCTTTTATACGCCACAGTGAGCTCATCCGGTTAGTTGTCGTTGGTGTAATGGTGATTGTTGTTGCAGTAAATACCGCAGCTGCTGCTGCTGCTGCTACTGCTACTGCTGTTATGACAGTGTTTGTTGTTATATCAACTATTGTCGCTAAATCCTGTTGTCCGGCGCCATCTGTCGTGAAAAGCTTTAAACTTAATTTCCGTGACATTATTGCACTATTTTTGTTGTTTTTATGTTTGCCACGTTGTTTGTTGCCAATAATAATGCGCGTACTTACTTTTCCTTTTTGTTCCCGGGAATCTTGCTGTTGTTGTTATGCGCTGTTTGCTGCATATTTCAGCAAGTTGTTCCAATTACTGTTCGCTATATTGTTGCTTTTGTGTTTTTGTTGCCCTATTACTTTCGCTGCTGCAGTTTGCTGTTTGCGAGCACGATTCTCACCGACTATCCGCGTTAAATGCAAATAACAATTAGCGTCAATTTATGGTGTTCAAATTTATGACAGCTTCCATAACGACCATCAACACCAGTGAACTGAAGTATGCAGTTTTTAAGATGGCTTAGATCTACTAATAGATTGCAAAATAAAATTCTATTGAATAGAATTTTGTATGAGTAACAAAAAAGAGATCAATTTCCGAAAATTCATAAAAATATTGTGGATTCAGGAAAATGTGAAAAAATAAAAGTTCATGCAAAATGTTTAATACTTTACGTGACTCAGAAATATTATCGTTTTTCGCGGATGGCTATAACCTTGAGTCATACCTCTGGGGTATGGAATGAGTAACTTTATGCTGGAACTACCTTGATAATTCATAATACAGGGTGGGCCATATAGCGTTTGCTTTTTGAACCACCTATTTTTTTGAAAATGGTAACTCAAATGACATGTCAAATGTGTTCATAATTTACTTAAAGGTTTGACATTTACGAAATGGGAAAATTGGGAAATATTGAAAACCTATTTCCAAAGTGGTGAGTCTTTTTCTTCTTTTCTGATGAAGCTCATTTTCACATCGGTGGCTACGTCAATAAGCAAAATTGTCGGATTTGGGGCTCAGAAAATCCACACGTTACTGTAGAGAAGCAAATGCATCCACAACGAGTCACTGTTTGGTGCGGTTTTTGGTCTGGCGGCATCATCGGGCCATTTTTTTTTTTCGAAAATGAGCGAGGAGCCGCGGTTACAGTAAATGTCGAGCGTTACCGTGACATGCTCAACGAGTTGTTTCCAAAAATTGAAGAGGATGACATGGACGACATTTGGTTTCAACAGGACGGTGCAACTTGTCACACTGCCAAAGTTACACTCGAACTTTTGGCTGCCGTTTTTGAAAACCGAATAATCAGCCGAAATTCCGATATCAATTGGCCGCCTCGGAGCTGTGATTTAAGCCCGTTGGACTATTTTTTGTGGAGAGCCGTTAAGGACAAATGCTATACGAACCATCCAGAGACGATTGATGCTTTAAAGCACGAAATCGAAGTTGCCATTCATGAAATTGGATCCCAAACAATCGAAAATGTGCTTAAAAATTGAGTTGATCGAATGGCCTACTGTAAGACCAGTCCTGGCAGTCATTTGAACGATATTATTTTTCATTCATAAATGACAATGTTCGGTCTTCTAAATAAAAAAAGGTTTAAAAAAATATTGATTAGTTTTTTTTTTATAGCCTATTCAAAAAACAAATTTTACATATCCCACCCTATATTATATTGGCTGTGCGAGTTCAAAGGATTCCTAAAACATCGACTCGAACCAGACTTATGAAAGCATTGCACAAAAATTCCAGTTTCGAGTTGTGCCAAAATGACTTGTCGCTTTGCCCTTTGATAAACTTGCATCTATTGGCAATTCTTTTTTCAGTTTTGTTTTTGTGATGTGAATAGGTGATGACTATTACTAAATTCGTGTTTTGCAGTAATAGCTCCATTTCTCAGGTTTGAAGGAAGTGTGTGGTGTTGAATGGCTCGCGAACTAGCCTCCGTTCCTTTTCTAGAAAGCTTAGAGCAGTAAATCTGAAAGATCGATTTCTGGACAAATAAACAGAGAATACAATACAGTGTCGAAAGAAAAAGTATGTATATATATATAAGCCTGTTCCACGGCTTTATACGACTTATTGTCCCAAGGCGTTGATATGTCTATAAAAGCACGATATAAATATATGTATACATATATATATACGCCATGCTAAGCAGGGACATAAATCCAATAAGAAGCATAGCAAGTTCTTTAATAAAAAGTGACATTTTCTGATTGCGTTGTATTTTTCGACCGCGGAAACTTTCTAATTTTTCGCGAGCTCTTATGCAACTGCCACAGTTAAAGTTTTTTCACAACTTTTATTGAAATTTTTAGGTGGGGTTCACATGACCTCACGGGTGTTGAAATTATCAAACCGAATACATCTCAATCATAATTGTAAGGATTAAAGCTCATTGTAGTAGCAAAAATTTCCAGTCCAGTCCCATCAGCGGTCCATTTGATATATCTCGAACGTTAACGTGTGAAACTTTGTGCAGATCAGCAAAATATAACAAACCAAATAAGCCATTCACCTCATTTCTGTCTGTGGTACGTGCAGGTATGAATTATTTTTAATTTAATTGCACCTTTAAAATGTAATATATTTAATTATTTGTATATTTCATAATTAGGTCCAAAAAATTATAAAAAGTTCCCAACTTTCGTGCGGCGTGGTAACATTTTGTGAAGAGACGTTTAATTTCGAGGGACTTTCGAATATTTTTTCTATTGGCGTTCGTTAGCTGGGAATGCTATATTTCGCTAAATAACCCCATCTTTTCCAGGGCCGTAGAGAGCATATCCGGGGCCCGGGGGAAAATTGCAAATGCGGGCCCTTTCCAAAAACCTTTTCGGAATTACCCTCGAGTCCGGGCCCCTCTGAGAATTCCAGGTCCGAGGTAAAAAGTCCCCGACCCCCGTGGTAGATTTACAAACAGAAGCCATTGAAGGTAAGAGATGGCGCGGCGGGAAAAAAGAATACTGCGCTGTGGTAACTCTGGACGTTAAAAATGCTTTTAACACAGCTAGCTGGCAGCGTATACTAGAAATCCTCGCAAAAATAGGGTCACCTAGTTTTATAATCAAAATTATTGAGAGCTATTTCAGGGAACGTAAACTGAGGTTTAGAAGTGACAAAGGCATTGAGGAGTATATCGTAGCAGCAGGGGTTCCTCAAGGATCAGTTCTGGGCCCACTGCTATGGAACCTAATGTATGACGGGGTTCTAAGACTCGATATGCCCCCTAGAACTAAAGTCATTGGACTCGCGGATGACATTGCGGTGCTAATGGTAGCAAAACATATCCACGAAATTGAGAGGATCGCAAGCGAATCAGTTAGCAGGATTAAGACTTGGCTAAGGTCTATGAAGCTGGAATTAGCTGAAGAAGACGCTGATAACGTCTGATTCCAATGCCCAGGCTATGCTACCGAAACTTGTGGTATATTAAACAGAGAAAATATTACCTTGTGGTACCCTAAGCTCTTAGGGTGAAACTGGCAGGGTTAATACTTAGGTGATTTGGGAAAATGTCAGCATTATTTTAATTATTTGAAGACAAAGTTTTTGCTAATATTTCATGTTATTAACACTTTCATGTAAGTGAAACAAGAACCGCTAACTTTATGACGCACAAATAAGTAGAGACGGCAGTGTATTTATTTGTATCTTGTTATTATATTATATAATCATATATCTTAATATATAATTTATCATTTGTATAACAGTTGAGCTGAGTTTCAACTGCAACGTCAGCCATCAGGCCCATTTTATTGTCCTTGGATAAACAGAATACGAGCACATTTTGTGCATACATTTCAAATTAATGGAAGCTCTGAAAGTGCATAGATGGTCAGTTGGGAAGGTGAATGTTGCCGACAGGATTGCATCGGAAATTAAAGGGAAATAGAGCGAGTTTATGTATAACCGCATATATTATTATATAAATATTATTAAAGTGATGACCAAATATTATGCGATTTTCTAATTGTCCTACTAATTTTATGAAGCTTGAAATGCGGTTGACTAGAAATTTTGACTTTGAGAAGAAACTCTTCCAACTTGAAACAATATCCAACTCAATTAAAATTTACAACATCGTCTGTGCGCTTTGTGTTTACTAACCAAAGTATTATCTTCAACATGTATCTATGTGTGTATGTGTGTATGAATGTGCATTTGGCGTTATTACTTATCCCTCTCTACAAATTTCCTCTCTTCGACTGCGTCAAGCATAACAACACCAGCTGCATCTATTTTGTGACATTTGGGATAGACAAGCGGTGATGACGACTGACACTTCCGCTCCTACGCCTAAAGTGTCCAGAGGCGCTGACTTGTTCATATCACCAATACGCACACACATTTATCTATGCACATATGCATGTATTCTTGTGCAATGGATATTCGCATATTCTAGCAGGCATTTGCATTGCAATTGGGCAATGCAACCTAAGTGTTTCTTGCATGCGGCATGTGGCAGAATGCGCATGAGAATTTGCTTAAACCCAGCCTGAATAGGAAAGGACGACGACGACGAAATCAATTCTTATTGTTATCGCATAATTGGATATTATTGATTCAATTTACATTGCACAATGTATTAAGTTCTAAAATATACCCCAGCCACTTGTGGTGGAAATTGTATTGGAAATTGACTCTCTTAACTGAATGCAAGATGAGTCCATTCGTAGGATAGATATTTTCATATCCGATGATTGCTTAGTTTAAACAGCACCTAGACGTTTGTGGGCAAACATTTGCTTAGAAGTTTCCCACCACTGGTAGCGTCTGAAGACTAGGATGCGAACGTCGTCACTTGCAAGTGTTCATTAACGCAGTCAGCAGATGTTTATGTGCACTGAATTCAATAATATGAAGGAACATGCATGCATACATACATTAATAAACAGGGTGATCCATAAATGGTTTTATGTCATTTGTTATTTTGGCACTGACAGCGCTTTCCCGCTTTAAATCACCAGAGAAAGTCAGTTTCATATCTCCGCGAACCGAAATAATTCACTGTACACTTGAACAATATCGGAAATTATTGTACAGTTATTCGAAAGTTAATCTTGTGTAGCCTAAACAGCGCGTTTATTGAAAGTAAGTCAAGTCTATAATTTTTGGTTTCGATCTTATTTTTATCTCGGCGGCTATGCTGAGAAGAAAAACTGCCGCATCTGGTGATAGAAAAACACGCACGTGATCGTCGAGAAGTAAATATATCTTCAAGGAGTGAGAGTTCAGTGGGGATTTCAGCGTGATGGCACTATTAAAAGACCAATAATTAGAAATGCTGTTGGAAACGTCATTTTGTCAACGGTGAGCAGTACAGAGGTATGACTAACGATTTTTTGTGGCCGGAAATTCAAGGAGGATTGGAGGATTTTTGGATATTGCCACATAGCTCTTCCAAAATCGATGTATATGTTATGTTGTGCAAGCAAACCGCTAATGATTGAGGCGCATATCGAGCAAGGCGAATATCGAACAAGCAAGATAACTTTGCAGAATGCGCCAATGTGAAACCAGCCGAAAGTTTTTTCCATAAATAATTGAAGTGCTTGCTCTTTCGAGTAAGCTAAATATATATCCAAACAAATTGATTTTGTTTATGCTTTTGAATTTTTGAAAAATATACAACTATATGAAGCCGCCTGTATAACCCTATAGTCTCTTCATTTGCTTATTCTGATTCTTAGGTTATTATTGCATAGTAGGCTTTCTTAATTTTCGGTTGATGGTTTGCTTATTTTATTGACATTATTTGATAATTAATATTTGCTATCTATTACACCAAATGCATTCGTATGTACATTAGAGCGGACCGAAAGAAATATATGTCTTGTAAAGGGTGATTTTTTAAAAGCTATAGGAAAGTTTTTCAAAAAAACACACGTAAATTTCAGAAAAATGCATGAAATTTTTATTTAAATCGATAGTATAGTCCATATAATTTAATGTTTGAAAATTATTTCATGCAAATGTTGACCGCGACTGCGCTGCAAATGGTCCATCCGCTTAGTCCAATTTTGGCATACTCTTTCCAACGTTTCGGCCGGTATCTCACATATAAATGCTTTAATGTTGTCTTCCAATGCGTTAATTGCAGCAGGCTTGTCTGAAAAGACATGAGCTTTAACATAGCCCCACAAAAAATAATCTAAAGGCCTTATATCGCACGATCTGGTGGCCAATTGACGGGCCCCGAACGTGAAATAAAATGTTCAACGAACTCACCACTCAACAAGTCCATTGTTACGCGTGCTGTGTGGCATGTGGCACCGTCTTGCTAAAACCACATATCATGCAAGTCAGGCTCTTGTATTTTGGGCAAAAAAAATTTTGATATCATTTTACGGTAGCGCTCACCATTCACAGTTACGTTACGATTCGCAGCATCTTTGAAAAAGTACGGTCCAATGATACCTCCAGCCCATAAACCGCACCAAACTGTGACCTTTTCTGGATACATTGGTAGCTCTTGCAATTCTTCTGGCTGATGTTCACTCCAAAATCCACAATTCTGCTTATTTACGTACCCATTGATCTAAAATTGAGCTTCGTCGCTGAACACAATTTTTCGATAAAAAAGTGGATCTTCGGCCAACTTTCACCAAAAATTCTGCGCTGAGGTAGGTCGTTCGGCTTCCATTCTTGCACCAGCTGTATTTTTGAAAGGCTTCACATCTAAATCCTTTCGCAAAATGTTCCAGGTTGTTGAGTAACAGAAGCCCAATTGCTGCGAACGGCGACGAATCGATAATTGATGGTCACCATTAACACGGGCCGATACAGCTGAGATATTTTCTTCAGTTCGCACTCTACGTAAGCGTGTTGGTGGTTTGATGTCCAATAATGTAAATTTGGTTCTAAATTTAGTCACAATAGCTCGAATAGCCACTTTAGTGGGTCGATTAAACTGACCATGAAATGAAAGAAGCGCGCAATAAACTTTCTTAACAGAACACGCATTTTTATAATAAAATTCAATGATTTGCAAGCGTTGTTCGTTTGTACGACGATTTATGGTTAAATTATAGACCAAACTGAAGATGTTTAACAGTGAAACAAAACACGAAACGTGCGACAGCTGTTTAAACCAACTGTTTAGAAAGATTATAGCTAAAAAATCACCCGTTATAAGGCCTAAAGATAAAACAATTTTAATAAAACTGAACTGCTGGTTATTTCGTAATAGAAATTTTTTTAGCTTACTTTATTTATTTATTACTTTAATGACGTTCCTTAGTGAAATGGCTCATTATCTTTTTTTTATAACAATTGGCAATTCAAATTATTTCTTTTTACTTCAGCCGGCCTCTCTTTTCAATAACGTTGAGCTATTGTAATTTGTGTAAAGGGTGAATCGTAGCCGCCGCTAAAGTCCATCGTTCATTTGAAATCAATTGATTTTTATACAACGCTTCCTACATAATTTATTTTTAATAATAAAATTTCAATAAATTATAATTCAGTAAAGTAAACTCAGATCCGTATAAGGAGTCGTGTTCATTCGTTTAGTGCTAGGAAAATTTGAGCTAAATAACTTTCGCCTCATAAAAAATCCTCTGCCGTTCCATTTGTGAAATAACTTCCCGACGTATGCCACAAATAAGGGGAGGAGTTCGGCCAAAGACCCAAAAAAAGAGTGCAAGCGTATAAGGGTGTAATATTAGGGCAATTCGCGGTAAAGTGCAAATGACCTGGCATCATGTCGTTTGCAATTTATGGCGGCAAATATACGCATTTAGTTGTTGTGCTGCCACGGTAATTTGCGAGTGTCATGAAATAAGGCTATTTGCACTTAATTGCGAATTGTCCTGTTGATAGTAAAAAAAAACTTATACATTTTTTTCCATACGCAAGCTTTATTCTGATGACAATATCATCTTCTGGAGCAAAATTTAAGCTCTTCAAGCAATGCAAAATGATGCAGTGCTTAGTACCTTAGCTAAGCTCATATTGTATTTGTTTTTGGTTTTGTTTCCTGAGCTAGGAGGCACTTAATTAGCGTCTAGCGCTGTTTTGATAAGGCAATCCTCTGTTGTTTTGGTAGTTCAGTTTCGAAGTATAATTACTTCGTTGTGTCTAGGAAAAGAAGAGAAGCCTAAATTTGCCAAATGCTCTTAGTCTTGTTTTTGAAATTCCTTCTCCACTATTTCTCCCCAACAGCAGCTCATCTGGTTGAGTGGTATATTTAACTTCACCGCGTGCTTGCCCACCCTCCAGTGTTTTGTGAGAACCGTGGTTGGTCTTGAGATGTTGGGTCGCGCGTACCCAGCAGCTGCCTGGTATTTGATAAGTTAGATATTGTGTTGAGTTTTTTGTAAAACTCTAACACGGCCGCCGTAGCCGAATGGGTTGGTGCGTGATTACCATTCGGAATTGACAGAGAGGTCCTTGGTTCGAATTTTTCTAATAGCGGTCGCCTCTCGGCAGGCAATGGCAAACCTTCGGAGTCGGCTTGAAACTGTAGGTCCCTCCATTTGTGGAACAACATCAAGACGCACACCACAAATAGGAGGAGGAGCTCGGCCAAACACCTAACAGAAGTTTACGCTCCAATTATTTATTTTTTATTTTATTTTTTAACACAATCTTAGTTTTTTTTTAAACAAATCGCTTCTCGCTTCTAATTTCTCGAGAAACAGCTAAACCTCAAATCTGGCCCTGAGAAGCCTGCTGTCTTGGACCAACACTGCATGCAGTTAGCTTAGACCTAATAATTGCCCTTCCGATTACCGGCTTTGACATGTTGAAGATTTATTTGGGTAATATTAGTGCTGGTCATCGCTTTTTTACCTCTTCACCGTTTCACTATCACCTCATCGATATCTGACAGTGATATTCCGTTAGAGGCACCTATGGCGAGTTGCCTCAATGCCTCGAGCTCGCTGTCAGTATCGTCGATTTGCTCACTTTCATGAGGTAACAGCAAGACGTCCACAGTCACTTCGCATTCGGCAACTGTTCGGGCTATCTTTGCCCCTACATCATCTGCTATTTTGATCCCAGTTTTCATGTTCACTTGATTGCTACCTGCTTCTTTACCTGAGCCTTTCGAAACTTCTGCAGGTGTTTTTAACTCCCATGTGTCTCAGCCGTAGCTTGTCTATTACCGCGTCCTTTATATAAGTGAACGGGAATCGTGCCGAATCTCTGAGATATCCAACAGTTGCACTCCCGGATTGCTTTTATTGACTAGTCGTCGATGCTATTAATTTCCCAGTTTCCAGCCCCTTGCTGCTGAGTACTCTCCACAAATATGTGCACAGATGCCTGTTCTGGATGATGATGAGCTTCAAAATCGTCGTTGTTTCAACACCTGCTGCAGGCTAACGTCTCCAACATGGTTGAGTCTGGTAGTATGCCTGGACATCGATGGTACAATCCAGCCATCGCAACCACCAACGACAAGGTTTCGGTATCCAGGAGAGGAGTTTTGACTTATTGGAGTCAGGTAGAATTAGAAGCAGTTGTTCCCGAGAAATACAACAAAATAGCATCTGCTGAGTAGTTACTAGGGAACCACTGACACCAACCAATCATTATGCTCACTTTATCTTCTAATAGCATTGTACGAATTGATCACCCTCATTTCAAGAAGGGAAATTGCATTCAACTGAGGGTAAATATAAATTTGCTGATTACCTAAATTGTTAATTTATCAGTTTGAGCTGAGCGCTTTTGGCTAATACTTGCTTTTAGATTTATTTTCTACCATCTTGATTGTTTCCACTGGCTATTGGCTTTCGCCAGCTTAGAAGTCAACTTTTTTGCACGCAGTTACTTGATAGTAATGGCGGCAAATGGAGGCGAAAATTTCAAGTACTCAACAAATAGTGGAAGTTGAGTGCTAAGCACTGAGTTGGTAGGGCAAAGCGAGCGTTGCAATGACCACTTTCAATTTGTGGTGTGCATTGGAACTTTTTGAGCAGTACTTCGCTTTGTGTGTGAATACAAACGAAAATCCTTTGGCATTTAACTTTGTTCATTTGAACCATTTTTTGTTTTCTATATTTGATCGTTTTGATTTTCATGATAATTTTCTGCATATTCCTTTGGTATTTGCTGCAATTTGTTGAATACATTTTGGATATTTGAGTACTTTTTTCTCACTTTTCTTCTATGCTGAAGCAAATCTTTGTCATCTCTGCACTTGATCGCATTTATTCTGCAGATGCTGCCAATAGCAAAAGTTTGTTGCATGCAATATCTTTGTATATTATATGCCATATGGGACATTTTTTTAATATAGACATTTCAATTTTATATTTTCCAATATACTAAAGTCTTATTTACTGAAACTTTTGCTAAAGGAAGTTAATACGTGTTACTGAGGTGAGGTTAAGTTTAGAAGTTACATCCCTTGCCATCACTCAGTAACATATACAATATGTATACGCTTTCTATGATCACCGCGATGAAGCATATCCGGAACGAAGTACACACCGGAGTTTCTTGAATTATTCAAGGTATTCTCCTGTTAAACCAGCTACTAGCCCGGTTAAAGTTAAGGATGTTTAATAATCCTTCTTTTATTTGTTTGAAGTGTTTGAAACACCTAAGTGGTGACTGTATTCTTTCTATTCTCCTTCATTCTAATAAATTCTACAGAGAAATCTAGTAGGAATGCGCAATCGCTGAACCATGCCCATTGTCTACTTACCCCCTTGTAAGAACTTTTATTGCACCCTTTCTCTGACTTAGTAATGCATTTGTTTTTTCCTTTTGTCTGTGCCTTGAGTACCTTGAAACTTATAAATTTTGAGCATGAGCCTTTGATTACGGGTATGACACTTCGATTTTTTCATTATATCACAAGGAGATTGGTCGCTGAGAGTCCAACAGGGAGTAACATTAGAAATTTTTGCTTTACAAAGGGTGGTTAAATTTTAAGGGCCAAACCTAAACGTCAAGTTCTTTTCTGCATTTCATTTAACATTTTGCAATTTCAGACTAACTCAATTTGGACCATGGAAAGATACACAATCGAACAACGCGTTAAAGTTATTCAGGCTTATTACGAAAACAGAATTGCCGCATTTGGGCGAATGATAATCCAAGAGTGATTGCCGAAAAGCTAATGCACCCACAAAGAGTGACTGTTTGGTGCGGTTTATGGGCCTGCGGCATCATTGGGCCGTATTTTTTCCAAAATGAGGCCGATCAGGCAAGTAGTCTGAATAGTGTTCGCTATCGTGAGATGATGAAGGACGGAGCCTCTTGTCACACAGCTAACGAAACAATGGCTCTTTTGCGCGAAAAAATTGATGGTCGGATAATCTCACCTCGCGGCGATGTCGATTGGCCGCCAAGATCATTTGATTTGACACCGTTGGACTTCTTTCTTTTAGGTTATTTGATAGAAAAGGTGTACGTCGATAAGCCAACAACAATTCAAGAGCTAAAGGATGAGATAATTCGGCGCATTAATGGCATAGAACCTCAATTATGCCTCAGCGTCATCGAAAATTTGGACCATCGGATGGAGGTGTACCGCCGAGGCCGCCGCAGCCAATTTGGCGGATAGTTTTTCCATACGTAATGGAGCTGTACCAGTATTATCATAATAAAGAAAAATGACAATAATTTCTTGAAAATTTTGATTTTGATTCACAATCAACACCGGCCCTTGAAACTTAACCACCCTTTATAACATATTATAGTTATTCTCATACCAGAACATATATATGTATGTAAATATACATATTTCAACAAAAACCACAACCAATCAATACAGGTTTATTTGCATTATTTTATAAGCACTCGCTGTGAAAATTTGAATTGTGAAGTCAAAACAAGAGTACCAGAAAGTGGAATGGCTCCTATGCACTTAACTCTAAGACGCTGTCAAAGTATTTTTTTCCATGCTGCTGATTATCATACGAATTCCGCTAAAAGCTCAGTGTGATATGCGCATTTGCAACATATTGTCACTTGCCAATTTTCATTTTCGCGTTATTGAAAGTTTACATTTGCGACCGAGACAATTTCCTAAAAAATTCATTTCAAGAAAGTGCAAAGTATTCAATTTGTTTTAATTGGGCGATTATTTCAAACATTTTATGGCATACCAGTAATCTGCTGCAAAAGCACCTGTAAAATTCCTTTTGGTAATTTATGAAAAGCTTCGCTAATCCATTAAATGGCATTCAATTTAAGTGGCTTAGAAATTAAAAGCTTTAAGTCAAGTTGTTTGGGGCAAACCAAGAAAATAAAGCCAACAAAAGAATAAAATGTATGTATGTATGTAAGCTGCCCACGCCTATGAAACCTATCACATTAGTATGTCAGCGGCTATATATTATGTTTTTTTTTTGTTCGCTTGCAACATCGTTGTAAGATCAACAAACAAAGCCAGAGATAGCTGTGCAAACAACTGCAAACGTTTAACGTATGTAACAAAGCATATTTCAAGGCGCTTTGGCTTGTTTGCACAGCACAAGGCCACCAAAGTAGCCGCAATTGTTGCTCTAATCACCCCACATAAATCACAAGTGTAATTCTGTAAACGCACTTAAATGGCGCAAGGCGGCAAGAAGAGAGAAAAGCGGCATATGAACGTATGTACATATGTAGTGGAAGCTCAGAATACGAGAGCGTATGAGTGCGTGTGGAAAGCGAGGTAGACAAAGAAGGGAAGTATTGAAATAAAAAACTTAGATATGTATAAAAATTCTGTTTATGATATATTGTAAATAACCATACATACACACAGTAGGTTTAATGTCACGCAGGTGTTGGCGTTTTCTTTAAACCCCCAGCGACAGGACAGTGTACACCTTGCGGCACTTCACGCCAAGTTAGCACTTGAGAAATGAGTTTGTAAATACCAACATTTATTGTAGAAAGATTCCGGTGGTATGGGCAACCCTGGCTGTTATGCTAAAGAAAGATTTCACGCAGAAATTGGTTTGGGCCCAACGGTGATGAATGTAAAAGTAATTTGCAAAAAGCCCAAGGTAAATACTGTGCAGCAAAGGCGAGCATTCGTAAAATGATGTTTGTATTAAGAGGAATTCACGGCTTGATATTATATGATGAATGTGATTAATTTTGTTTTTCTGTGTTCAAATAGATAAGGTGTTTTTTGTTTTTCGCCCAATCTGTCAGATTCGGGAGGTTTTGAAGATTGTTTGGAAATAAGCTTGATGTATGGATTTTTCAAATAAAAATTTAAAAAATTTGTTAAATAGCTCATAACGCAAGCAAAAAGTATAAATATTGAACACAATTTTTGCTTCAATGCAAAATTAGAAAAAAATTAGATAAAAAAATTAAAAAAAAAACTCTATTGAATGAAAGTGGATCTCAAAATTGCTTTTTAATTCTGGAAATGTAGAACTTAACACTATCTGATCTTGAACTCAATGTAAAATTCTCATAATGGCATAGTTATTTGGTGACAAAGCTTTCTAATTGAAAACTAAGTAGACAATTAGCTCGAACTTCTCGTGGAGAATAAAACACTAATTCTTTATGGACTCACTTATAATGGCAATAGGTGGATAAGCTCGGGTAAGATATCTCCTTAGATTTATTTTCAAGATGACCTCTAAGCATTGGGAACATGCCTTGCCGTTAAAGGACGAAGCTTGGCCGGAATATTTTTGTATGTTAGTGAACATGGGTTCAGCTTTTGCTTCCGAAAAAAAGTCATTACGGGAAATAGGCAGTCTAATAAGAAGAAATTATTGTGTTGTGTGAAATTAAACAAAAAAAAGAAAATTACTAAGCTAAAAATAATCAGCGTGAACGAAAACAGATTTTAAACACCCGTGGAGTGCGAAAAGTTATTCGGGTGACGCGAAACAGTACATAGAGCTTACGTGATATCAGGGCTGAATGTGACCTCAATATTTCTCGGGCTATGCTAAGTCGAGTTTTATAGCTTTCGGGGTGTATTAAGTTTTGTTAAATGAAGCCACCTCCAAAACTTACAGCTACTTACAAAATGAGGCGGAAAACCTTCCCTCGTCATAATCGAGATCATTGTGGAATCTGGAAATAAATAAAACAGCTTTTCAAAAATGTATTAGTTTTCCAGATTTTACCAATTTTTTAAGGTTATCCTTTCACTTGAAGATAAATTTAACTTAGTTGGGCCGGATGAATTTAGTAAGTATTGGATAAATATGCGTTTAGAGCCAAGATATTTTTCTAAAAGGACAATTTCGTCGCTTGATATCTGATGGGTTGGGGAGCTGTGAGTGCACTTGTAAAGATCAATATCCACTGGCTCCAGTGATAGAAAATTGCTTGCAGTTACGGCGGAGGGTTGTATTCGTAACTTTTTTATGACGAACTCAGTGATAGGGCTGACTGTTATGGTGCTTACTGTTTAAGCGACTCACATTTTTTCGATGATCTTATTTAAGTATCCTCCGGTTATCAAGCATCTGTTTGAAGCGAGCTAATACGAGAATGCAGATCTGGATTATTTCCGTTTTCGTCAACAGTACGAAGAGAAGTATATAATGATGTGGAGCACAACCTTTAACTCAACTTTATTCAAATCGGCAAGAACCTCCCCGAATTGTAGTCCTCTTTACTTCCTTTTCTCACGACGTCTTTTCAAGTTTGCAGAAGGGAATAAGGAATGGAGTTCGAACGATAAACGTTATCAAGGCAAAATACACGGTGGCGCAAAATTAATTACCCAATCGGAAGATTTTTAACTTTTATATTATCCTCTATTATACGAACAGGCAAGCAGTGGAGCGCGTGGTGGTCAAAATGAAGTTTTCAAATTCATTCTGTCGATATACGAAAAGTCTTCGTTGATTGGGACAGTCATCAGCGGCATCGATAATAAAAGGGAAGTTTTCTTATCTAGGATCCAGAAATAACTTCACCAATAAAGTCAATAAATGTAGATATACGAGCATATATCTACAAGGCTGACTCGACAAGGCTGCCGATATTTGGGAACCTCGAAATCAACACATTTGTGTTAGTATAGGGTGCTTTTGTAAATACATTGTTAATGTTTTGTTTTAATCTGCTACCGTCAAAGGTACCCTTCGGTATTACCATTAAATATTTCGTCGGGAGCCGGTTCGAGCATTCCACTTAGTATCAATTAGTGTCCTGATGTCCCAGTGCAATATGTCAGAAGTTGCATATACCTTTGACCACCCACTGCGAAATCATGTCGGTAGAGAGCCGTCTCTGTTATATTTGTATGCCTCCTCCCACCATGCCCCTGTATATACCACAGAAAAGTTTGTTTATAAGTGTGGTATTGTTAGTTTACCTGGATTTTCACCACTGAGTGGGTTTGCTGGTTTATGTACTTTCTTGGCGTTCGCATCCCCGCCTTACCTACCCGCTGTGCCGGAGTTGCTGCATCCTTTCGACAGCCTTGTTCCATGTGTCATAACTCCAGAGTATAAGTGGCACTAGATTTTGGGGCGTGACGTTGCAGCCGAGGCTATCTGCCAGTTTAGCCATTAGACTTCTGAGGCGGAGACACACGAAAAGCCAGCTATGATGAGCACCGCATCTTCTCAGACTATTTTAAAGACAAGGCAGACTCTTCTACACAATGTTCATGTGTATGTATAGTATACATTCTATCAAAAAAGTACTGGGAATTGTGCAATAAAGCGCAAAATAATTGTTTAATCATCAAAATTTATTTCGTCGCTTTCAAAATAGGCTCCATTCGAAGCAATACCCATATGCCAACGATTCGTCCAGCCATCAAAGCACCTTTTAAACGTGTTTGAAGAGATCTTCTTCAGCTCCTTCAGCGAATTCTCCTTAAAGGCCGCTATCGGAAGCGGCGTCCGCGAAGTGGCAATTTAAGTTTTGGGAAAAGAAAAAAGTTACAGGAGACTAAATCCGGTGAATTCGGTGGTTCTTCGATGATATTTGTCGAGTTTGTGGTCAAAAAAGTGTTCACAATATGAGCCTTGTGAGACGGTGCGTTATCATGCTGCAAGGTCCATGAGTCTTCGACAAATTGGGCCATTTCCTACGCACATTCTCTCTCAAATGTTGCATTACTTCCAAATAATATTCTTTATTCACCCTAGAACCATTTGGAATAAATTTCGAGTGCACAAAATCATGATAATTAATGAAAAGTAAGTAGGAAGACTTTCACTTTTGACCGACTTTCACGTGGTTTTTCGGGTTTCGGTTGATGTGGATAGCGCCATTCTGCCACATCAGCCGCCTATTGAAGGGTTTGCGTGCCAAACTCATATACCCACGTCTCCTCACCTGTTATGATGCGCTGGATAAACGTTGGGTCCGAATTCACTTGCTCAAGCAGGTATTCAGCCACCTTCTTCCGATGAATTTATTGAAAGAAATTCAACTCTCTTGGAACGAGTCGAGCAGCAACGCGTCTTGACGTCTCATGCCCAATTGATGCTAAGGTGACGAGCTACCTCCCTCAAATTTAACCTTTTCTTCCGTTGAAGACATCTTCCACGACTTCTCGGCCGTTTGCAAAAGCCTTATACCACTCGTAGACGCATGGTTTTGATAAAGCACACTCGCCATAAACTTTCTGGAGCATTTTCAACGATTCGGCACACGAAATGCCGTTTAAAATACAAAATTTAAGACAAATTCTTTGTTCGAATCTTTTATCCGTAGTGAAAATCGGAGAGCACACCTGCGATTGACTGATATAATTAAATGCCAAAAATAAGCTAGTTGACAGATCACGCTCAAACTTAGCGACAGGGAACAGTTATACCAACATTGCAGCAAAAAAGATTTAGACATATGTGTAACGTGTAACTCGTCTGGGTTCTCTGCTACAGAATCTTATGTTCTTACGAGTAAGTGCTAAACGAAAATATTGACAACAAGGGAAAATCTGAATTTTCAATGCAGAATCTGAAAAACTTTTCGAAATGCTCCATGATTGGCGAAGGATTTATGAACCATGGTTTGAAGGTAAGTAACAGTAGAACTCTTAGGGAAGACGCTAATTATGTCCTCGGTGACCGTGGTATAGAAGGCTCGCATCATGCTCGTTCTAACGTATGGCGCAGAACCATCGCTGATGACAACATCCGATGAGCGACGCTTGGGGTATTTGAGAGAAAGAATCTGCGCAAGATTTTTTGTCCTTTGCACGTTGGCAACGTCGAATATCGCAGGCGATGGAACGATGTGCTGTATGAGCCTTAAGACGACATAGACATAGCGCAGCGAATATATCCGAATGGATAAAACGCTCCGGCTCTGAAAGTATTCGATGCGGTACCAGCTGGTGGTAGCAGAGTAAGAGGAAGACCTCCACTGCGGTGGAAAGATCAGATGTAGAAGGACTTGGCTTCACTTGGTGTGCCCAATTGGCGCCGGTTAGCACGAGAAAGAAACGACTGGCGCGTTTTGTTAAACTCAGCCAAAATCGCGTATGCGGTTATCGCGCCAATGAAGAAGAAGAAGACCGTGGTCGTATCCGATTCTCTAGTTTCAACAACTTATTTCGTATCTTATGTAATAGAAATCACGAATTTGGCGATTGCATTGCACCGCACCGTACCGTTTTTCTGTGTTTTGATATGCATATCGCATATTTCCTCGAATTTTCCGGCAATTGGAGGTAAATTAAACAACAATAAAAACGAAAATACACCATAACAAAAAATATCAGAAATACAGAAAGCAAGGCGACAGTAAAAAGTGCAAATAAACCAGCAAGTGTCCCTTCCGTTGCTCATTCCGACAATACCTTGCCATACGTCGATGGACACGTACGTATGTAGATTATCACATACATACGTTCATAATGTACCCATTTGTTGCGCTGTTGAGCTTGCCGCATAACACATAAATGAGTGAAGCACTGCCTACCAAACAATGTTTGGCTCACTCGTGTGTTCGGGTCTATGTTTTATAATGAAAGTAGGCCGTGTAGCAGTCAGGTCAGTCCTGCGGCTATGACCACTAAATTGGGGGATGACATGGCTGTTGTGCTGGCACTTCAATTCTCTTATTTTCTCGATTATTTTTCCACCTGTTTTGCTTCCTTTTTTGCGTTTATGCTTCTATGCGTCCTGCTCTTCAACGTCAAATATGATTGGTGTTAAAAAGCAGTTTAGCTCAGATTTGGCGACGAACGCATAATTGTACCTACTTATACATGCCACCTTGCTAAAAAAGTTCCCGGAATATATTCAGAAAATTCAAAATATAAGTTTATTCCTCAAAGGTGATATTATCGGGCTTAAAGTTCTCCTCATCAACTTCAACGCACTTATAGCAGTGTTTGATCCAGCTTTCGAAACATTTCTGGAACTCTATCCCCGGTATATTCATCAGAGCGCTCTTCGATTTTCCCATTACTTTCGTTCGGCAGTTCAAACGCCAAAGTTGTTCCCCGTAGTGGTTTTTTGACTTGATCAAACAGAAAAAATCGTTCGGAGCTTTATCAGGTGAATTCGATGGCAGTTGGATGGTATTTATAATCCACAAAAACGGTGAGCAAGTCTGTCGTTTTTGACTGAAAACTACGTGGCCTTTTTGATCCTGGTTCACTTGGAGCTCTTTACTAACTCGTCCGATGTCTGGACTTCGTGGCATGCTCATAAACCCACTTCATCTCTAGTAATGATGCGTTTGATGAATCTTGCGCCAAATTCAGCCTTGGAAATCATGTCTTTGTCGGTATTCGATATCAACGCTGCCGTATTTTTGTTGGTAAAGTCCTTAGTGACCAACTTTACAACAACACGGCGCAAGCGGAAATCTTTAATTACAATGTCCAGAGAGGCTTCAGAAGCAATGTTCAAGTTCTCTGCCTGCTGTCTGATGGTTAATTTGCGATTTTTGGTCAAAGAAAGTGAAGAAAAAACTTTACTGATGTTTTCGTCAGTTTTTGATGTTAACGGCCTGACATTATGTTTATTGGTCTCGATGGATTCTCGATCTCTTCCGAAGCGTTCATGCCACTTGTTTTCTTTCCATTTCATTACCAAAACAAATTCTCAACATTTCTATGATTTTCATTGATTTTCGTAGTATTTAATGAATTTTAACGGCAAAATTTAATACCAACTCGTTTTTGTGAACTCAAACCCATTTTGGGGTAGATTTACTCAAGGCAGTGTAACTTTTACAAATGTTAAGCAGAGACGATAAAATTTGGTAGGTATATTAACCACAGATGTGGAAACCTAACAAAATAAAGAACTAGAACTGGGGTTATTCCGGGAACTTTTTCATCAAGGTGGTGTACGTAGAAGTGTGTAAATATGTGTGTATGGGGAGATTTTTTCTTTTTTTGTGTTGTTAATAATAATATGTACCCGTGTATGTGTTAAGACCATTGTGTCACCGAGGCCATCGTCAACGTCAACGTAAAATTATCAGTGATTGCTTTTATGCGCAGGGCTGTAGGCACTGATGCGACGATAACTAAATGAGAAGTGCACACAATTACTCGTATTTATGGATGTAATTTATTTGAGTGTTAGTGGAGGTTGATGCCAACAAAATATGAATAAATGTCTTCAAAACAAAAAGTATTTTGACATTGATGTACAATACTATAATTGGGATTAAGGCAAAGTGGGAAATGTAAATAATATATTTTTCTTAGAAAAATAATAAAACCATTTTTTTTAAGTATGCTCTTGGTCTTTTTACACGGCTGGGTTGGTGTTGGAAATATTGCGGGCACTTAAATCTAATTCCTTCAGTTATTTCGCCAGACTGAGACCTCTCTACTCGCTCCAAGAATTTTTGAAACTGCCAGACCACTTGAAATGGAACCCACACAACTTGTACTTAGTCTCAGTACCTTCTTAGACTTAATAACTCACCGTTGACATGGAAGATTTCGAATAATTTGGTTTTTTAACTGTAAATTACCCTTGGATTTTGTGAGCTTTAGCCTAATACATTTTAATAAACCACTTCTCCTCTCAGTATTTATGAGAGTCCTTTGAAATGTCTGTGCAAGGTCAGAGAGATGGCACTACTAGTACTTTTCGAGGTTATATTTAGTTAGTAGAATCTCTCGGAGAAATACACCCAAACTTTTAGTCAGATTGGTATATTTCCTTGTGATTGTGACTTTAATCGAGGAAATCGTGTAATTTCCTAAACAGTTCCCTTTCTATCACGTGGTCGCTCAATTAAATTTAAATAGGGTTCCAACTCATTTCACACCACACGACCTGATACCCACAGTTTCATTTGGAATGAGATTTGATGTCAGATTTCCGTCAGCAATCCAAAATGCATGCAGTGAAGTTTGACGGATATTTTTTTTACCGATGGTTCCAAGAATGAAATAGAGTCTGGAGCCGGATGGTACTTAAATGATAGTAATAAGTATCACTATGCTATGGGGAAATGGCAACTGTTTTACAAACCGAGTTTTTGCCATCCTCAAAGTAGCTTAATGGATAATCGAGAGGAGATGGAGCGGGAAACATATTGGAGTTTTCAGTGACAGTCAAGCTGCATTGAAGGCCCTGGAGAACGCGAAGCAAACCTCAAAGATTGTTCAAGAATGTAAGAAGAAGCTTAATTCTGTCGCAAGACAAAACAGGCTTGTACTTATATGGGTTCCGGGACACTCCGGTGTTCAAGGAAACGAAATTGCCAACAAATTGGCCAACCGTGGATCAGCAGTTCCCCCACAAGGGCCAAATCCAATAATCGGAATCAGTTCCGTAGGAATCATGAATTGGATCAGCGATTATGTAGGCAATCTACATAAAAAGCGATGGTCCGGAGTAGAACGCTGCAGAACTGCAAAGTGTTTTGTGACAAGTCCGAAAAGAAAACTGTCAAACTTTCTACTAAAACTTAGAAGGAAAGACGTTCGGTTGATGGTCGGTATCATTACAGGACACAACCCATGGGGTCAGCATATGACCACCATTCGAATCATTGAGGACCCATTGTGCCTGTCCTGCTTGGAGGAGGCGGATAGCTCTGAGTACTTTCTCTGTGAGTGTCCTGCCTTTGCTAGAGCGGGGCTACGAGTTTTGTGTTCCGATGTCATGAGAATGAGTAATATTCATTCTCTAAAACGGGAGGATATTTACAGGTTTGGCAAAGAATCTGGAAAATTCTCAAAGGACTAACTATCTCTATCTCTGTCTCTATTCCTTCCTATCTTTTTCTCTGATACTTTTCTCCTTCCCTCCTTGACTATCTACTCCCTTTCCACAGGTTTAAATACTATGGGCTTTTTATCCTGAGTGTTTTAGGAGCCACCAAATCTCCTGGTGCTCCTTAGCTCGACCTTTTCAAATTTCAAATTTTTAATCCTATTATTCGGAAAGGAACAACAAACTAGAACATCGTTGGAAGAAATGTATAAGTCTAAATATAGCCTAATAGACTAACGTATTCAAAGCCAGGGTATTTGACGCCTTATGCTCCACAAGAAGTTAAAGGAAAGGTGCAATATCTGATACTCTCGTAGAGTTTAACCCTGCGTTGGACACCTTTTTTAAAATCTTCGTTTGGGCACCAGGGTCTAACTCTTTTTTCGTCCTGCTCGATGGCCCTTTTTAAAAGGTTATATCCGTAAGCCGATAGAAAATTTAATTTTAGAAAGCTACCTGGAAGTTCAAGTTGTTAGCTATAATATAAATATGTTAAATTCAATTCAGAACACGAGTATGTTAAAAATGAAAAATCGCAACTTGTGGGTTAAGAGTCACGGAGGGTTAAGACACAAATTTTTAACTTCAAATCAACGGAGACAAAGCTCCTCCTCCTATTTGTGGCTTGCTTCTAGATGTTGTTCCACAAATGGAGGGACCTACAGTTTCAAGCCGACTCCGAACGGCAGATATTTTTTATGAGAAGCTTTTTCATGGCAGAAATACACTCGAAGATTTAGCATTACCTGCTGAGGGGCGACCGCTTTTAACCTTTTCTCGCATTTGTTGGATCATGCCCAGAATTTCAAATTCAGACACTATCGAATGGTAGTCACGGACGAACCCAGTCGGCTAGGGTTTGTTTTGTGGAAGATGGAGAGATTTAAACTGCCTAGTGCATCATCAAAGCTGCCGTCGCAGCAATGGTTTGACCGCAGACTAAAAAACTAATTTGGAGCCTTTGAGCTAACCAGCTCCGTGAGGTAATACCTTTTTGGCAGTTTAGCGGGGAGAGTGGTAGATAGTGGAGAATTGCTTAGTACGTAGGTGCAGATGTGAGGCTACAAGTCGTCTATACTGCTACGCAGGTATAGCTATACTCATGAGAGTTTCCTCTCATCCCAAAAAAAAAAAAAAAAAGATTAAAAAACTCTCCACGTTAGGAACCGCTTTCGCATTAGGTCAGAGTGGAATCTTCCTCGTTATAAGGTATATGCTTGTGTGCTTGCGTCCACTGATGATTTTCCACGTTTCCTTGCTGCTTTGCAATTAAATTTTCAATGGATATGTGACCGATTGCATTGTTAAATAATTCGTGAATTAAAAAATTAGAAATAATCGAATAATGAGAACTAATCAACGGTCGTGGTTATGATTAGTCTAGCATAAAATAAAGCTCTATGTTTTTTAATTCTTTTTTATTATTTTTGAATAGCAAATAATAATCATAATTTTTAATTTTTTTAATTACAACTAAACTATTGTAACGGGGTATTAACTTTTCTGCCTTAAAACTGCTCATCTAACACTCCTTTCCCTCTGAACCCAGCTTATCCAAACAGCCTGTTTCTTGGGCCTACCTTTAGATAAGATATACGACGACGACCTACGACTTTGCTAAGGCTGGCAGTGTTTTGTGAACTGCTACAGTAACAACAAAAGATTTAACACTTGCTCTTTAGCTGAACCGTACAGTTATTTTCTTATTTGGATACGCTATTTTTTGCTAGCCAAACCAGTAGGCGAAAGTTGGATGAAAAAGGTTAACGTTGCTCATTAGATATATTGGATGACCGAAAGAGATGGAGGGGGTTTGCATTCAGACAATTCTGAAATCTCTTGGTTTGGAGAAACAGGATTGCAGTCATTTTGATGTTTTATATCCGTAGGGGGATCAAACTCTGGGATCGGTATGGCTAGACGATATGATGTGCAAACAAAATTTGTTGCAATTTCAATCAGTGGGTTCAGAGTTTATAAATTAGATGCCTACATATTTATATATATATGCTTGTCTGTATAAAGGGATGCAAAAATTGTTAAAGGATATGTAAACTAGCTAAATAAAAGTTGAAACCACAAGCGATTCAGCAGTCTCGTCACTTCTAGAGTTGCGGAAGTTTCCTTTGGCTGCACAAAAAGACGCACAGCATGTGGCAATCAGTCTGGCAGAAGCAGAAAAAGTACAATACGAAAAACACAAAGCGACATCAAAACTTGTAAACTATTTTCTATTCATAATTTATGCTCGCTATGAATATTTCATGGCTGTACAGGCAAAGTCACCCATACATTTATGCATATAAAAGCATAGCAAACAATAAGTTTATATGCATGTGAATATGTATTTATGCTCAGCGAGACAATGATGAATCTTTGATGAAACAAGTTTATACTTGTATTGTTACAAAAACGGAAACCAGCACACAAACACACACTCGATTGAACTGTTAAATATTTACATACATGCACACACTTGATGGCAGAGTTCAAGAGTTTCGCTTCTTTTTCATAAGCATGCTTATATGCAACTTATGTCATGCAACATGTATTCGAAGGATGTTTATTTTATTTGAATGTGCGGAAAGAGTGAATGTGTTAGTAACTTCAAATGGTTAAATGTTGAGTGTAAAAAGAGCTGTGGCTATTGTTTAACTAAGTATTTTTCTCGTTATTTTTGCTCCAAGTGGATTAGGATGCAGGCACTTCTCGTACAATAAAATGTTATCGTAAATATTTAAACTTGACTATTCTTTACCCTCTCATATCTAAATATTGGGTATGAGAATAAGTTTCCGCCCTCGTAAAAGAGGTGTCGCTGCTGATACTATTTCCGAGTTCGCTCTAGTAATAACTAGTGATTTGAAGGGGTATATGTGAGGACTCGATCGCAGTAGTTGACATTCGTTTGAAGCGTAGATATCCGTTTTTATCCGACGTCAAAAATGTCTACGTTCATTACAAAAAAACAGCATTTGCGGGAAGTCATGTTTCATTATTAACTTTTAAAGAAAAGTGCAGCTGAAACGTGTCGTATATTGGTCAATATTTATGGTAATCACGCTTCATAAAATACAATTTGTAAAGAGCGGTTTCGACGATTCCAAAGTGGCAATTTCGACGTAAGTGATAAAGATCGAACGAGCGAAGGGGCACCGAAGAAAAAAATCGAAGACACTCAACTACAACAATTACTGGGGAAAGACGCATGTCGAACCCTTGATGTCATGTCTAAAGAATGGGATGTTGAAAGATCAACTGTCGGTAAACGTTTGCACGCGATGGGAACGGTTCAGAAAGCAGGTAGTTGGGTGCCACATCAGTTAAAAAATAGGGATATCGAGATACTTTTGGTGACATGTGAGATGCTTCTTGAACAGCAGAAAAGAAAATGTTTTATGCATCGCGTGAAAAATGAATCTATTATGATATCCCTAAGCGTCGAAAACGTGGAGCTTGTCAGGTGAATCAGGTTCAACGACAGCGAACAAAAATATTCAGGCTTCAAAGGTTGTGTTGTGCGCCTGGTGGGATCAGAAGGGTGCCATCTATTATGAACTCCTTAAACTATCTGAAACCATCACTGGCGATCATTACCGACTGCAGCTAATGCGTTTGAATCGAGCTGTCAAAGAAAAGCGACCATAATGGGACGGTAAACATGACAAACTGATTTTGTTGCATGTCAGCGCCAGGCCACACGTTGCTAAATCGATCCAGAAATCTTGCCCCACCCGCCGTATTCACCAGACATTGCACCTTTGGATTACCATCTGTTCCTATTAATGCAGTCAGCCCTTATTGGAGAGCGCTTCACTTCTTATGAGAGCAGCGCAAACTGGCTCAATGCATGAATCAAGTCAAAAGGTCAGGGGAATCCGTATGCTGCCTGGTAAGTTGGAGTAAAGTTATAGCTTCCAGTGGCACATACTTAACATAATATTATGTTTTATTTTATTGTTTAAATAATTCGTGACTTTGGCTAAGAAAGGACGGAAACTTATTCCGTACCCAATAATATAACTTGAGATTAAAATAATATTTTGCAATAAAATGAAATTCAACAAGTCAATAGGTACGAGTGTTGCCTTTTATATTTTGTGCCTCCACACCACTACGAGTGATCAGTTATAAATCGATATTTTTATTGAAAAGTTTTGCATATTTTAGCACAAACTTATTGGATTGGGGGAAAAGTTCATATCGTTTTTATATATTTTTTATTTTAAAACGATTTGCTGTTTTCCAGAAAGAAAAGAATTCATGTCGATAGAACTCGTTCTGCTCTACAAAGCTATGTTCATTTTATTTTTGAGTTGTTAATTTTTTAATAATTTTGAGGCTTAGAAATGGAATACCCAGTAGGCAAAAATCAGCATCAAGACTACAGCACGGTAATGGTTTGCAAAGTTCAAAAGTGGCGACTTTGGCGTCGATGACACGTCCCACAGCGGAAGGCCTTCTGAATTCGCTGAAGAACGTCTCAAATCACTAGCTTTGTTACTATAGACATTTTTTGAAAAACTCAGTATGGTCTCAAGGTCTATTTTTGTTCCCGCACAACTATTATCAGCTACGAATTTCGCCCTAGTAATCCACTTAATTCCTATTGAAATCATACACATTTTTATTAGCATATCCAAACAAGAAACGTTTTCTATAGATTAAAAAAATTTTTGTCCCCGAAGAGAGTTGGGCTGCACATTCTGCTGGTAAGGCAGTTGCACAATGCTAAGAAAGTAAATTGATCATTAATTCATATATTTTGTGAACCACGTCTTGATGTTGTGCGGCAAATGGATAAACCTAGAGTTTTACTGTAGTAATTAATGTTTTTTAACAGCATGGGAACCATCGGTATCGATAACGATGGTGGGACAGCTGAGAATGGCAAACTGTGACGTCAATTCTATTCAGTAAGGTTTGGCATGAGGTACCTACACTGTACTGAGAGGTACCTACATTAAAGACGGCTCCTAAGAACGAACTAAGGATTACGCTTTGAGGGAATGCACCTGGAATGTCCGGTCACTTAATGGGGAAGATGTCTCTGTCCGGCTGTTTGATGTTTTCATAACATCACTACCATTCAAGAGTTGCGATTGACGGGGCAAGGCAAGAAAAACATTGGTCCGTGTAACGTCTACTACAGCTACCATGGAGAAGAGCGCAAATTCGGTAATGGATTTGTTGTAGGAGAGAGACTTCATCGCCAAGTGCTTATACCCAGTCCGCTGGGCGAATGTCTTGCAATAATCCGCATCAACGCGAAATTCTTCAACCTTTCGCTCATTGGCGCCCACACCCTGACGGAAGAAAAGGACGATGCGACCTAAGATTCCTCTTATAAGTGTCTGGAACGTTCCTATGGGCGCTGTCAGGGTGGGGAAGGGAGGCATTTTTGGTCCCAAAGTCAGAAAATTCAGCCTGCACAACGAAACATCCGGTAATGGACAGAGGCTGATTGACTTCTCCGGGGGAAAAAACATGGTAGTCTGCAGCACCAGATTTCAACATAAAATATAGTATATACCATGTTACGTGGCTGTCCCCTGATCGAAAAACGTGAAACCAGATCGATAATGATGTAATAGATGGAAAGCACGCTTCTAGTCATTTAGATGAACGTACGATCCGAGGACCCAACATCGACTCGAATCGTTTTCTTGTTGCAGCCAAAGTACGCACACGCCTCTGTGCAACAAAAAACGTGCATCTACTTACGCAAAGAATGTTCAACAGCGAAAAGCTGAAATCACAACAAACAGCCAGAAGATTCGCCACTCGACTCTCACTCCTGCTCTCGGAGAGTACTCCCCAACAAATCGACATGCACGCGCAATGGAGCAACATTTCTCGTTCTGTACGTACCACCGCCGAGGAAGAAATCGGATTCCGGCGAGCCCAAGAAAACAGTTGGTACGACGAGGACTGTCATGCTGCCCCGGAAAGAAAGAATGCTGTCTCTGGTAAATTTGTATCTACGTTAAGATACATAATACAAATTGCTCTAGATATACTTTCTAGGTGGGCAGAAAAGTTTGGTCTAGGAGTCAAACCAGACAAAACACAACTCATATTGTTCACTAGGAAACACAGAATCCCTCAGCTAAGTCCAATTATGCTCAAGGGGGAAGAAAATTGTGATTTCGGAAGAAACCAAGTACTTGGAACTAAACATAGATAGGAAACTGACTTGGAAGTCAAACATCTTAGAAAGAGTTAGGAAAACGAACCTAGCTTTTTATGCCTGTAAGACATAAGTAATTTTATGGAGATACCTCTCGCAACTTGTAAGCTTCTCATTAAGGACGCGTAATCAGTTCTGCAAATCAAAGATGGATTAGCGTAACACCTGTGAAATTGCTAGGCAAACATGGCGAAGGCTAAACTTACGTCTGTCCAAGAGTATTATAAAACTGAGCAGACTTCAAATCAGGACCTTAGTAGGGGCCCTCACAGGACATTGTCTCATAGGAAATCATGTAAGGCGATTAGGCGTTTACACGCATGATTTCTGTCGTAGCTGCAGAAATGAGGAGGAGTTGGAAGCAATTCAACACCTTTTTGAACATGTTCAGCTCTACCCAGAAGCAGGAACCGATTTTTAAAATCCTACTTCTTAACGAATATAGATAATCTATACACTTTAGGTATCAACAACCTTTTACGCTTTGTCAAAAGCTCAGAATGGTTCAATATGGAGAGGGAAATGCAGCCCAGCCCCTGGGGCTCACAACGGACCCATTTCGTTAATTTTTTTCGTCTATTACTAACACAATCTCAGTTTCTTCGTAAACAAACTGCTTCGTGACCACAAGTGACATCAGCCCATCAGCAGATTCTGCCAAATTCACTCAGAGCCGAATAACGATCTGTTAAAGAGCTCACCTTTAAAATATTTTCACCATGAAAGCACCTTTACCAAGCAAATAGTATTCAAGCACCCATACTTTTTTCTATCTTGCATCATCACTAGCAAAAGTCTAAGTCTTTATGAATAGACAATCGTATCAATAATGCCATAGCTGAAAAGTTCCAAGCAACACGAGCTCAACATTCTTATGTACCCTTCGATTGTTATAATGATTTATAGAACACTTCCAGCTGCGACAACCAATTTTTCATAGAATGAAATAAAATCAACTCAATTTATTATAGTACAAATAACTTAACCATATTTCACAAATTTCATATACCAATTTGACCACTTGCCATTAAAATTCACTCTTGTATTTATTTCACAAAAATGTTTAAACTTTCGAGTGACACTGGCTTGGTCAACAGAAAACTTTGCTGCCCACAATTTGTAGCTCTTGTTTGCTGTGTAGTGCTTGTTTATTTCTGCGTGCTGCTCTGTCTCTAAGTTGTGTTTGTCTTTATTTTGTGTTATTTTATTTTTAGTATTTTTCGTTTAAGTGCTAAGCAAATAAATACTTTAAAACAGTCGCCTGGAAGTTCCCTAAATACATTTTAATGCGCTTTGAAATGGATCTGACACAAGTATGTCACAACTTTTGGGGCAGGTGGTAGCCAACTACGAAGGGTGGGGCAGTTTTGTACAAGTAACAAAAAATATCGAGAAAGATTACAGCCATTTTCCGGCAACAAATAAATAAATAAATGAATAAATAAACAAAAAATAAGTTAACAAGTATGCAAGTGAGCAGTCAACAGAAGCCAAAGTTTGAGGCGGCAAATATGTATGTGATATATGTATGTATGTGTAAGTACACACACACAAAAACATGAATGCGTCAGTATACTTGTACTTGTATGTATCAGCGCAATTTTTGTGAGTTGTGACAATCTTGGGTTAACGAAGTTGTAACATAACTGAGATCGCTGGCGAAGAAACAAAATGGTTTTGCAAATACATACGCAAATATGAATTTTTTACGTGTTTTATGATGTACACTCATGCATATATACATATATGAATATGCACAAGTATTGAACTCGCATTAAAAATACACATGCAGTAAATGCAATCGTTGCTCATGTGAAATAAAATTTGCACACAAATAGTAAATCGTATACGAAGTTGTATAAATATTGAAATATTTTATTTGTATGTATGGACAAACAATACAGCTCAGGAATCTGTGTGTGTGAACGGAGTGAATGATAAATGTGAGCTGGAAAAAAGTGCGAACCACTTATGGGAATGGGCACACAATGGGGTATAATGACAAATAAATAAACTAAGGCGAATTGTAAAATTTCCAAAAGTTATTAGGAAAAATAAACCGCTCTGGGAAAACATTTCGGCTCCTTTCACGCAAACAAATCAGTCCCATAAATGGTAATGCAGAACAAAAATGTAAAAGTGGTAAAACTTAATTTTATTTTCATTATAACGAATGGGAAAAAATTACTCATTACGCACCTGATTCAAAAATCATACCCTATTTCCACGAACAACTCATTTCCAACATTCCCTAATTCCAATTTACTCTTAACCTATAGTTAGTTATCGTCCAACTTCACAATTGTAGTTGCATTAAAGTTGGTAAACTCTCCCTCAGAACGAATTCGATTCAATCTTACTGTGCAAACAGAACATTCTATTTTAACAGTCACCTGACCGTAAACAATTTCTCTTCTTCTTAATTGGCGCGATAACCGCTTACGCGATTTTGGCCGAGTTTAACAAAGCGCGCCAGTTGTTTCTTTCTCGTGCTAACCGGCGCCAATTGGACACACCAAGTGAAGCCAAGTCCTTCTCCACCTGATCTTTCCAACGCAGAGGAGGCCTTCCTCTTCACCTACTACCACCAGCTGGTACCGCATCGAATACTTTCAAAGCCGGCGACGACATGACCCAACCAGGGTATCCGCTGGATCTTTATTCGCTGCGCTATGTCTATGTCGTCGTAAAGCTCATACAGCTCATCGTTCCATAGCCTGTGATATCCGCCGTTGCCAACGTGCAAAGGTCCAAAAATCTTACGCAGAATCATTATCTTAATTCCGTCGTCAACGATTGGGGTATCGGGATCTTCACATTCTCGGTGACATGCGCAGCTGTCATTGTTTAACAGGTTCGAGAAGTGTTCCCTCCACAATTTAAGATTGCTCTGTACGTCAGTCACCAGATCGCCGTCTTTGTTCTTACAGGAAAACGCTCCGGTCTTAAAACCTTCTGTAAGCCGCCGAACTTTGTGGTAGAATTTTCGGGCGTTGTTCCTATTGGCCAGCATGTCAAGCTCCTCGCACTCACGGATTTCGGTCTCTCGTTTCTTCCTTTGGATGATACGTCTCGCTTCCTTTTTTAGCTCTCTGCAGCGATGCCTCATGGCTCGTGTTGCGCCCGATCGCAGCGTGGCTCTATAGGCGGCATCCTTTCTTTCTGCGGCAGCATGACATTCCTCGTCGTACCAACTGATTTCTCGGGCTCGCCGGAATCCGATTTCGCCCTCGGCGGCGGTACGTAGGTAACGAGAAATATTGCTCCATTGCTCGTTCAAGCCGGTTCGTTGGGCAGTGCTCTCTGAGAGCAGGAGTGAGAGTCGAAGTGGCGAATCTTCTGGAAACATTTTTAAAATATACTTACAGGCGCAGTGAGAACCGTAACTATGCAAAACAAAGAAATGTTTGAAATACTGCTTGTGTCGAAAGCATAGGTGGGCACACTGCAGTATATATTTAATGCCTTACAAATATCACTAATTAGCAAAATTATACTGATACTGAAATTTTATTTGCATTACCAGCAAACTTTGACTCATTACTACAAAAAAGATCTTACGGAGAATTTTTCTCTCGAAAGCTCCCAAAACTTACTCATCTTGTGTTGACAACGTCCATGCTTCTGCGTCACATGGGGTGTCAGTCTGGTCCTCCGAGAGAGAGATCTAGTTCTCGATTGCCTTAAAAGGGTTTTTAAATAGGGTTTGGGATAGAAATAGCTGCAATAACAACATCCCAAGTATCAGGCTGAATGAGGAAGTATTTCTCAAACCTCATTGCTTCTTCATACGATTCTTTTGTTTGGATTGTACGACAGTTACAGTTATGAGGTGATGATTTCGTTATATCGTACATGAAATGCAAAGAGTCACAACTGAAAATTTTCAACCTTGGTTTTCTGTGTGTTAATTCATAGTTTACATGTTATATAAATAGTCATAATTAAAATTCGTTTTATAGTTATATTTCAAGCAAGGTGGGCTTTCTTAATTAATGATCCCAATCCGTATTAAATATATTTACTTTTTTTTCAGTCTTTGCGGTATATTTTCGGTTGCAAGTTTTGACTCTTTTGTATATACTGTGCCATGTGTTCCTTTTCTTATTCGAAGGAAAAGAAGATAAGACAAATATAAAAGTATTTACTGAGTACACAAATGATTTAATTTCCCTGATGGGAGTACCTTACATTTTGACTACTAGTAAACTGTGTTGACATTTCTCTTCCACAAAGTTTGGTAAGTCATCATGAATCGTTTAATGCCAGAACATATCGTGATGTTCATGCAGCACTGGCCGCATTATCGGTCCTAATTTCTTTCGAATCGAGGGAGGACCTACCGTTATGGTGAATGTTGAGCGCTATCGAGCCATGCTGACTGAAATTTCCTTTTCAAAACTAAACATCCAGCTAAATATCGATAACATTTCGTTCCAACAAGACCGCGAAATTTGTTATACAGCTCGCTTAACAATTTATATTCCATTTATTGCAATGTTCACAGCACCATTGATGCTATGAAAAAAGTACTAAACAGTTGGAATGATCGAGTGCACTATGTAACTCGTAGTCATGGCGGACATATGCCAGATATCTTATTCAGAAAATAAATGCCATGAAATTATCTACTATCTTATAATAAGAAAATCCAGGCAGTAGTGCATTTGAAGGTTTGCAGTTGCCTCCCGAGAGCGCTTCCTTATTGAATTTTTTTATTATCTATCTTATTTTTAATATTTAATCAACCGCCGTAGCCGAAACACCAACTCATAGAACAATTTTGTTCTAATAACGGGCGTCTTTCGGCGAACAATGGCAAACCTCCGCGTTTGTTCTACGAAGGAAAATCTCTTCACAAAAAACCATTAGCCGTTCGGAGGCGGTATAAAACTGTAGACCCCTCGATTATCGTGGGAAACATCAAGACGCACATTGGAAATGGGAGGAGGGGCTCGGCCAAATAGAAAAACGTGTGTAGGTGTGAATTATGTATATATGTATATATACTATACATATATGTAAAAACGTGCGAAAAGCGCTCCTTAAAAGCCCACTTTAAAAGGTGATAAAACTAGAAAAGTCTTAAAATAATTCCACTCTAGCCCTTTTTTACAAAATATCAAAGTCCCTCCAATATTTTTTTATGATGATAAAAATGCGAAGTGAAAACAATAGTGACAGACTCGGGATAAGGCGGGAAAAATTTTGGGCTTCGCGGAAATGGCGGGCAGCTGCATACTTGGTGGTAATGGCAGTAAATCACTACTATGAACTGCTTTCTAATCCAACCATTAACAGTTGGATGGCTTGAAGACATTCATCACCCAGAAGCAGCCAGCTACCGGCAGTATTAGGGTATGAACTATTTTCCATAAGTACAACGGTAAGTCAAACATCAATACTGATTCGCTTGGAGTGATTCACAGTAGCTTGGTTAGGTGATTCTTATGCATCCATCTTGTAGTCAATAGTGATTCAAGCTTATGGTTATCTTTAGTGGATCATTTTGCAAATGGAAAATTTGCCTCTCGAGAAGTTTGGGAATATCATCTGTCTCAGTTTTATGCCAATAGGAGGATGAGAGTCTTTCTGAGTGAGGCATAAGGAATTACTTGAGTGCGGTATAAATTGCGCCCCACTGCTTAAAAATATTGCTGAATATTTTTCTTTAATTGTGTCGATATCTCAACTGCTCTTAGCTAAGTGTATTGACGACTTCATTGGCTGATATTTCTTTCACTTATGGCCTTGAGGTGGAAAAACCCTTGCAGATTTGCTTGGGGTGTCCCAGAAATTTACATTTTAGCACGGGATGCTTATGACATCACGCGGGTTATGCTGGGCTAAAACAAGTGCGCGCATAAGGGCGGGCAACAAGTTAGCGAATAAAGCGTTGCATATAACTAAATAAAAATATTCCTGGACAATTTTTAGTCAGCTGCTGAGCAATGACATTTAGTTTTCGAGCATAAAAAAATATATTATTAAATTTCCGTATTTTTTAACCAGTTTAATTCTAAGTACGAACAAGTTTATATTATTAATAGATGCTCATTTTCTGAAGGCGAAATTTCATTCTACTTATTCAAAATTTCATTCATCTACAACTAATCTAAGCAAAACCACCCACCGAAATGATGAATCAGGATATTCTTGCAAGTGGGTAATGAGAAAGTGCATTAACCCAGTAAAGCAGCAAATCCCTTAATCATACCAAATCAAACTGCAAAGCCATTAATATATTCATTATATTCTGTTGTGACGATAAGCGCATTTCAGCTGGGAATCCTTACACAGGAAATGCATAAAGACAAGTACTCTCTGCGTTCGAAATTAAATGCAGCCCTCTCTGAGGTAAATCAGACTCTCAATATACGTGGAGGACAATGAGTGTGTAATGGTTAAGTGAGAGAGTGAATTGTGGATTGTATATTTGAAATGCACATTTCAAATGCTGCGCTTATGGGACCTACTGAGTACTTATGCGAACTACTTAAGTGTAAGCATGTATAACTTCAACTTTTTTGAGAAAGGCAGTTAATTTTTTCTCTAACAAAAATAAACCGTTTATTTTGAAAGCAATGAGTTTTTATTTTCTACACCTTTGAGTATAAAAAAATATAAATAGTTTTAGAAATTTCCAAAAGGACACATATCTGAATATTTTAATTTTTCAGGACATGAAAAATACTAAATATTTTCTTAAAGAAATATATTTTTCTTGATGTGCTTTTTGAAGTCAATTAGCAATCGAGAGTTACAGAAATATTTTGTTTACATATTTATTGACTTAAGCTTTACTATTTGATTTTTTGTTTATTTACTAATATTTCTTTCAAGTCTTGGCATACAAAATATTCCTTCAGACTACACAGCTAACTTGAATCTATGTGTGGATCAATCGCAAAATTAAATAGAAAAACAAATATTAAATACTTGAGCCATTCTAATGACGTGGCACTGAGAAAAACGTTCGCAAATATTTAACTATTGTAGGACTTAATTGCGTGAATTCAAAATCTAAAGCATTGAAGACTAAGTTTAGTTCAGCACAAGTTCTAGATATGGGAGCATTGACCTCATAGCCACTTCTGGAAAAAACAGTTTTAAGGAACTCCGAAAGGCGAAGAATTCTGGGGGGAATAGGTAGGTCGGTGAAGTGGTTGAACTACCAGGCTGGTACTCACTCCTCAAGTAGCACTAAAGCGCCGTTTTGATACCATTATGAGACCTGCAACGGGCAGATTTCTATAGCTAACCAGATATTTTGACGTAATCGAGAAGATTTCTGGGTATTAGGTTAGCACTGCCGCAGGCTGTCGAAGAAAGGATCCTTAAATGTTTAGCAGCCAAACTCGAACATTTAAAGTGAAAATCTACAGAGACAGTCTCCTTATCTGAAAGGGACCCACAGCTTCTGCGATGGGGATTAAGGGGTTATATACCTTGTGTTGGACTAACAAAAATGAAGTGCACGCAAAACTTTTGACCGACTTGCATAAACTTTTGTTTTTAATTATTTGAAGTTATAACCTCGTGAATCGGTGTGGTTCACTTTTTATAAATATTTACATAGTTTATTGGAACTATTTTTTTTTTTTAATTTTTAAACCCCTCAAAAATCGTTTTTTTTGGTGCAAAGCAGTTTTCGTATCGAGAAAAATTTTTTTGGGTAAATAAACCGTTCAGATTCACTAAAAAACATTTTTCTACAATAATCATTTAATTCTTTTGATTTCAGTTGAGCTGCTCATGCGCTATCGTGATCACCAACAATAAATAATAACATTTTTTTAAAATAAAAACACCAAAATGTATTCTTCGAGAGTTACCCTTCAGTATGAGATATGCCTCATTTGAATAAAAGTTCTAAAACATATTTAAAAAAAAAATTATGACAATCGTTCATTTTTTCGGGCTCACAAGGTATATAACCCATTTAAACGCAAACCTAGCTTTTCTGCCTATGCGCCGATCGTCCAATGACCAGTAAACATAGCTAATTAAATGGAATATTGAGGAGTATTGTACTGGGGCCAAAGGGTTCGCGAAATAGCACACGAAGAAATGGAGCTTCATCTGTACTGTGCTTTTCTGAGAAATAAGAAATAAGGTGTGGAATTCTCCTTTGATCGGGTCGCAAATACTTTAAGGTCGCAAATACTTTAAAATCATCGCAAATTTGAAGCACCACCTAATATCATTGATAAAAAGAACAAAAAATAAGAGCCGGAGGATACTACCTTGGAGGGCGTCCGAGGGCGTGATGAATGGTATTGTAGCAGCGTTATGAACAGCTGCAAGCTAGCGCCTATTTGCTAACTTGGATTGAACCCAGGACAAGAATGTTGATTGAAAATCAGAAAAGGTCAATTTCGGCAGAAGCAAACGTTCTGATACTTTGTCAAAAGCTGCCGAGAAGTCAGTGTAAATACTAAATAGTATCCACCTGAGACTTATTTTCAACAGGAGAGAAGCAAAATCGCTTAAAACAACCAAATTTGTGACCACTGAGCGATTGGTGACGAACTCATGTTGGCTTGAGGAAAAGAGGTTCATATCGGAAGGGAACAGTTTACAATTTACAACAAACTCAAATAATTTAAAAGCCGAAGACTGTTGTTGGGAGGACGCTGGTAGTTGATCTGTTGAATTCAGGTAAACATTTTGCTATTCTAAGATCCAGTTTTGGCCAGAGTGCTTTGGAGATCCCTCAGTTAGTAGTCAGAGCACCTTCTATTGCTTTCCGCGTTTACGCTCAAGTCAGTCGAATTATACATATAGAAGAAAGCTTGAATATTGCAATAAACTGACTGTTAATTGCGTGGCGTCGCAAGTTGCACCATCTGTTGGGACCAAGCTACTGCTATAGTGCTCTATTTGTGGAACAACAACAAGACGCACGCTGTGTTTTTCCACAAATGGAGGGACCTACAGTTTCAAGCCGACTCCGAACGGCAGATATTTTTTATGAGGAGCTTTTTCATGACAGAAATACACTCGGAGGTTTGTCATTGCCTGCCGAGGGGCGACCGCTATTAGAGAAAACTTTTTCTTAATTTTGATCTTTCACCGAGATTCGTACCGACGTTCTCTCTCTGAACTCCGAATGGTAGTCACGCACAAACTCATTCGGCTACGGCGGCCGCCAGTGGCGGATTAGTTGTCAAAAAACACGCTTACCACTTGTGGTTATTATTCAAGCTGACTTTTGAATAGATTTTAAAATGTGTAAGTAGTTTACTGCCATGTTTTCATATCAGTTCGTTAAACTTAATTGGATTACCAGACTTGTAAACAACGAACTAATTACAGTGGTTTAGTTTTTTGTGTGGCCTTGAGTATTCAGTTAGGATATATGCATATACATGTTGAGCCTTGTTGATCCGGTCAGATGTTAGAATATAATAAAAAGCAACAAATTGAATTTGAATTTATTTAGGTTTCCACACAACATAATTAACATTTTTATGTTTAATTAGAAAACAGGTATATAATGAAAAAAAAAACAATAATCTATTATAAATACAGCAAATGAAAACATCTTTACTAATAAAGTTTACACACACGAAGACCAATGTTTAGTTCCATACAAATAGATTAGAAAAAAGTTCTTTATTAATATTCTCAATTTATTCGCCTGCTTCCGAAACGATTTCATAGCTTTATTCATTGTATTTACACACATACTCACGGTCCACAATTCATCCTTATCAGCATATGGCTTATCAACTGCCTCTACTCAAGGCAGCTTGTGCCTTTATTTCAAGTAGGCGAGTGTGTGTGTATGTGCGCGCAACAGGAAGCATGCGGAACTCGGCATCAACACTCTCAGAACAAAACGGTAGCATATGCACTAACAAAGTGGGAATAGAAAAGAAAATAGAGAGATGGGGAGAGAGAGAACTTTGTAGATGCTATTTACTGTACTCACGTTAACTCTCAAGCGCTCTCTCACGCTACATTTCGTCACTCATACGCAACGTTGTACGATGTGTTGCCTTAGCTAGCGGCTGAGCACACTTTCGAAATTAACTGCGAAAATTGTTGGACACGAAGATACTTGGTATTCGGCACTGTGGCAGTAGTTAGATAATGTCAACATCGTGTGCAACGAATCAATGTTTGGTTTTTGTTATTGTAGTGCTAACGGTAGTGTAATCGTTGTGGCATTCGCGCGCCACAAACGAGGAAAAACTAATTTTCCACCAATGGACTCGATTCAGTCTTGTGTCGGTATTAGCATTGGACGGGAAGGTTTCCTCCGAACGACCAAAATAACGGTTATACTAGCGAGTGCGCTAACAGCGGATATGATGCGGTAAAATCGCTTGAAATGCAATGAAGTGCAAAGGAATAGAGTAATAGTGACATATATTTTGAAACCATTTGTAAAAACAAATATTTTAAATTTCAAATGTCGATGTGAATAGTGAAGAGTTATTTAAAGCAAGTTCAAAAAGTTGCGGAAAAAAAGAAAAATAAAAAAATATATAAAAATAAGGAAATACGAAAATGAAGTGATACTAGAAAAAGTTTTAGCTCAAAATAAAATAAATTTACTGAAAAATTTGCAGTAAAACTGCGCAAAGCCTAAAGTGCAAGTTGCTAGCAAACAAAGGTTGCGTTAGAGCATAATATTTGTGGAGAAAGTTTCAAATGAAGGAAGAATGCAAAACAATTACAAAGTTTTATTAAAAAATAAAAGCAAAACTTGGTAATAAATCGCAAAAAAAAATTATATAAACTTATAAACAAACTAGTGAATGAAGGTTTATGAAAATAATGGTAATACATTTGTTAAAACTGTGAAGTGAAATTGGAAAATTTTTATAAATAATCAAAATTACAAAAATTCAATATACAAAAAAATAAAATAAAAATTAATAAATAATTTAATAACAAATAATAAATTGAAAGAAAATAGTAGGCCTTTAAGAATAACCTCAAAACGAAACTTTCAAATTAAAGAAAAAGAAACCAAAAATGCAACAAATTAGAAACAGCCCTTCTACCCCGCGAAAGTCATAAACTTCTGCCGGCAGTCTTATTTGCTTACACAGGAACGTTGAATTACGAGGTGTTCGCCGCAATTTTGTGTGCGCTTCCGGCGTCATTTGTGCATTTCCGGCCGGTCGAGCAAGCGTACACGCCAATTCGTACCCAAACATACCTACGTACATACTCGTACATAGGTACATAGCGACACTTAACCCGGGCAGTGTTTGTGGTGTATGTAAGCATTTGAGTGTTGGAATTTGAAAATTCTGTGAAATTTTACAACAATTGTTGACAGCATAGTTTTTTTTTGGTTTTGTTGTGGAAATAATGCGACAGTGGCTTAAAGAGAATTTATTATTACTTTTTCAATACTTTTCCATCGAACTTTTTAATTGAATATAAAAGTTTGTAAAATTTTTTATTCCAATTTTACGTCTCTGGAATTGTATACATTTTTTGTAAAATAATTTTGTTTGTTTAGCTTTTCAGTTGCTTTATATTTCCCTATTTTCATGTTTTTAAGCCTTTTAACAACAACAATTTTAATTGCAACATCGTCTCTTGTTCTTTTCTGTTCATTATAGCAATTCTGCATAAATCTCTATTACCTCGGAATATGAGATATATACAATCATGAATTTTATGTTTTTTAAGTGCTTGTTAGCGCATAAAAAGAGCTCCAGTTCAGGTACATGCGTATCTCCATTCAAAAGTAGAACAATCTCTTCTTTGCAAATACGTTTTGCTAAATAGTTGTAGTGATAAGAGTAGTTGCAAGTGGGTTAAGATTGATCTACTGCTTTTTGAGGTTTTTTTCGTCTGAGGTCGATTTCTTCGTTAACTGTGGGTATATTTAGAACTTTGTAATGTTTTGTCTTTTTTGTGCTTAAAGCAGCTATTGTAATTCTTTGCAGTATTCTTGCTTCCGACCTCTTCGTAGTATCGATATTGATGGCACATGTATACCATGCAACAATTTTGGTCTTATAAAACATTATAGTTTACTTATAGTTTAAGTATAATGCTTTAAGTTTTCTATTCTTCTTTGATTCTGAGCACTTACAGTATAATTTTTTAAAGCGAAAAATTCACAAATAGATACAATATTTATATCGCGCTCGCGAAGGGCAATTGCAAATTATCATTTGCCTTTCATATACATATATAAGCACATCTATATATAATATATTTTAATTGGCTCTTACATCCTTTATTGAATATACGGGCAAGTTCCTCCTCCTATTTATGGTTTGCCTCTTGAAGTTGTTCCAACAATGGAGGGACTTACAGTTTTGAGCCGACTCCGAACGGTAGATAGTTTTTAATGCTTATCTTTAGCCATTTTAAGGGTTCATGAATAGCGTTTATTTCCGCTTGAAAAACACTACAGTGATCCGGTAGTTTAAAGGATTCACTAATAGAAAGCTCTTCGCAAAATAACCCTGATTCTACACCGGTGTCCATTTTAGATCCGTCCGTATAGATCTTAACGGGTGTGTTGGGTGTTGGATCTTCCTCAAGCCATTCCAGTCTAGAAGGCATTTTCATTAGGAAACTCCTTTCGAAGCAAAGAATGGGAGGGTGATAATCATAGTCACTGGGTATATCCGTGTAGGAGTCTAAGATGGTTGAATGTCCATGTGTGACAGTCGTCCATTGTGGGCTCGCTTTGAGCCTTAAAGCGGAGCAGGCCGCTGAGTATTTGCAGAAGAGATCTAGGGCTGGCGATGTAGCATGATGTCCAAAGCCATGGATGGCGTGGTTTTCATGACGCCACATATTGCTAATTTCGCTGATCCCTGCACCTTATTCAATAAGTTAGAATAGTTTTTCTTCTGCATAGCACACCACCAGACAACATTTCAATATGGAAGAATGGGTCTGACGACAGCAGTGTAAAACCAAAGAGCAACCTTAGGTTTAATTACCCAGGTCTTACCTAAAGCTCTCTTACAGGCATAAAAAGCTAGGTTCACTTTCCTGACTCTTTCTAAGATGTTTGACTTCCAAGTCAGGTTCCTATCTATGTTTAGTCCCAAGTACTTGGTTTCTTCCGAAATCACAAGAGCTTCACCCTTGAGCATATTTGGACTTAGCTGAGGGATTCTGTGTTTCCTAGTGAACAATATGAGCTAGGTTTTGTCTGGGTTGTCTCCTAAACCACACTTTCCTGCCCACCTAGAAAGTATATCTAGAGCATTTTGTATTAGGTCTCTTAATGTAGATACAAATTTACCAGAGACAGCAATAACAACATCATCGGCTCAAGCTATCACCTTACAGCCCACCGATTCCAGTATTAACAGAAGTTTATTTACAACTGTGTTCCATAAAAACGGTGAGAGGACTCCACCTTGCTAACACCAAAATATATAACAAATTAGACTTGCCGGTGGCTTTTAGTTCGTTATTATTGACCTCTGATACCGAGGTCCTAGGTTACCTGCCCTAAATATGATAAACTAAATTGCTATTGACTTCCCCAAATACGCTGTTCAGGTTGTGCGCAATCAGTGAGTACTCTTACTCCAAAATAGTGAGAATTTCTGGTTGTTCGCTTTGAGAAAAAGTAAATAAATAAATCAAATGTTTTTATATAATTACTGTGGAAAAGGAGCTGTGTAACAGCTCAATACAGCAAAAGAAAGACGAAGAAAAAAAACATGAAAATAAACGAAGTTTTAAATTAAAAACAAAAACCGTACAAAAAATTCGTTGTCCAAGTTTCCAATATTACTAACTGAAAATTGGAAAAAACATTTTTAGTTCGTGAAAAGTTTTTTTAATTAAAAAAAAAGAAGATATTTTTAATTCTATTTTTCGTGACATTTTTCTAAATTCAGAAAAAACATTTTTAGTTTTTAGTTTGTAAAATTTTTTCAGTTTTGTAAAATAAACATTTGTAGTTTTTATTCCGTCATGTTTTTTTAATTTAAAAATAAACAAAAAATTATAAGTTTTTTACAATCATATCATACATTTTTTTCTTTAATTGTTTTATTCCGTAAAACTTTTTTTATTGTAAAAAAATATTTCTAATTTTAATTTCGCGAAAATTTTTCTTAACTGTAAGAAAACATTTTTATTTTTTATTTCGTCAAATTTTTTCTTAATATGAAAAAAAGCATTTTTTTAGTTTTTATTTTGTGAAAGTTTTTCATTATTGTAAAATAAACCTTTGTAGTTTTTATTCCGTGATATTTTTTGAATTTAAAAATAAAAAAAATTATAATATTTTTTTTATAATCATATAAATTTTAATATAAAAAAATTTTTTATCCCGTGAAATTTTTTTTAATTGTTAAGAAACATTTCTAGTTTTTATTTCGCGAAAATTTTTCTAAGCTGTAAAAAACCTTTTTATTTTTTATTTCCTTAAATGTTTACTTAATTCTAGAAAAAAATAACACGTTAATTTTTTTTCTGTGAAATTTAATTTAATTGTAAAAATAAGCATTTTTAGTGTTTCTTCCGTGAAATTTATTTCTAATTCAAAAAAAAATATTGTATCAGTTTTGGACTTTGTTCCTTTAGATTTTTCATAGTGGTAAAGAAAAGATTTAATATTTTTATTTGTAGAAATTTTTTCTTTTTTGAAAAAAATATTCAATTTATATTTTGTAAAATTTTTGTTAATTGTAGAAAAAATTTTTTAGCTGTCATTTTGTGAACATTTCTTTTAATTAACTATAATTTATAATTTATGTATTTTTGTCAATTAAAAGTTTTCTTGATAATTCCAAATGTTTGCGGATTTTCATTTGAGAGCCAAAAGTCATAGTATCATCATCCAAGTTCTGCTTAATGTAACAATGTAATGTGGGTTGTAAAGTATGTAATGGCTCATACATGTACACATAAAACGTCACCACAAATCTTTCGAGTCATTGACGAAAATACCAAAATAATTTGTGTATGCATAAATGCTTTAAAAGCCACTTAAATCGCTTAGCAGACACGCTATGCACATTTGCTGCAACAACAAAAACATTATAATAATATATGTGTCTGTATGTATGCATGTATCCCTTTATTACCACATTGCACTGGCACAACTGTAGCTCCATCCAGCTACGTTGTCCACTGTGTACCACCAATTTCCCTCTACCAGTTCGACTGCCACGCGACATTGCCTTATACTTACATACATAACTGCTCTTTGGGGTATTAGCTTGTGTGCAGCAATGGCGAAAGAGGAATGCAAGTAGCTGTCAATATGTGTTGCATGCCTTGATATGTATTTTCTTTTGCTGTTGCTGTTGCTGTCGCAGTTGCTTATGCTATTAACCTGCTGCCACTGAGGCGAGAGCCAACCGCTAGGGAGCTATTTCATACAAAAGCAAAAGCAGAAAACATTTTAAGCTAAGAATAACAACGAAGCAGACGCTAAGAAAGAAATGAAAAGAATAAACGAAGAAGGAAAATAAGAAGTAAAGCATAAGCAAAATACTTGCATTAAAAAGGGGCAAGCAAAACAAAAAGTGAACAAAAGTATTTTATATGATACTTGCACACTCGTACATGCAACTGTGCCACAAAATGTCGCCGCTTGGCATGCTTCTACAAGTGAGCGTCTTGTGGCAGCTGGCTGAGTCTGGCACTCGGCGTGTTGGCATTGCATGTTGCTGCAACAGCATTTTGCGCCATTTCCAGTAGTTTCAGCAATTTTTGCCTTTGGTTTCGTACACACTTTCGCAAACAGCTGCGTGCAATTGTTATATATGAACACATACACACGTATATACATATATAGTATACATATGTACAGTGAATTGTTGTTGTTTTTGTTGTAGCAGCTTGTCCTTTTTTAGCGTACCAAATTTTATTAGTACACTACGTGCAACAGTACCGGCGTGCAGTGGCGTGACTTTGCTTTCTAAAATAATCTTCCCTGCGCTCTCAAAAAGAATATGTGCAGTATTTTGTATTTTCTATTTTTTGTGTTTTTTTTTCATCTATTTTAGTCAACTTAGATATTTTTGACAATAGCGCATGCAACAGTACCCGTATGAAAGCTCCCTGCAGGGAAAATTACTAATTGTGAACTACCAGCTCACTTTCCAGCGCAATCAGTTCGTCTGCTTCGTGTGTTCTTCCATGTTAGCGAGTGACAATTTTAACACGGCAAGGCCCTATGGATGGTCATTATCCACTATATTATATTGTATATTTAACTATCTGAAGCATCTGGTTGCAAAAGCAATGAAATGCCAAGATATTTGAAGTATATGGGAACGGTGTATGTATTATTGGCTGAAAAGATCCACTAGTTTTACTGCGTTCACCTCTTTTTCAGTTAGTAATAACCTTAGAAAATGTCCTCCTAAAGTTTGATGATATTCTATTCATTAATTCGTGAGTTATTGGCGCTGAAATGGTTGCGCTGCTCTTAATAGGAATTCCGTTGATGAATAAAGCTAATTGTAAACCAAACAAAAAAAAAACGTGTTCTCTTTGTTGGACTTGGGACTTTTCAGCCCATGTGTTATTCCTAAATATTACACTGCGCTCTGCACCGAAATACTTTAGTTATTCATGGTTGATTTTAAGGCAAAATGTTTCCAGTTCTTTCATATATCACGATTACATTTTTTACGGGGGCCTAGCAAGATTGTTTCACACTACCGGGTCCGGCACTCAAAGTGCAACTAATTAAAAAGGCCATTAATTTAGTTTGAAAAATTACTTTTATTCAATTCAAAGTAAAAAATGTATGAAAATAATAAAAAATTAAGAATCAATTTATTTTTGCTCAATGTCACCACCTTTTGCCTTGATTATGGCCTTGAGACGGTCCAGAAACGAATCGCAAGTTGCCCGAATGTGACTTGCAGGTATTTTGGGCCACTCGCGAACAATGGCTTGTTTCAGCGCCTCGAGACTGGTGAATCTTTTAGTTCGGACCTTGCTCCAAAATGTTCCAAAATATTCGCGTCTGATGAATGTGGGAACCATTGTGTGGACGTTAGGACGTTATGAAGTTCGGAACGTTGCTTTTAGCCATTCTTGGTCCACTCGAGCTTCGTGAGACGGTGACGAGTCTTGTTGAAATGTCCATGGTCTGCCATCGAAATGTTTGTCTGGCTTCAAAGCAACCTCTAGAATACTTTTCCGATAATATTTCACGTTTACCACCAGGCTCGATAAAAACGATTGGAGAGCGCCCATCTGCGGTTACAGCAGACCAAACCATTACCTGTGGTGGCCGATCGATGACTCAAATTCTCGTATGAATGGTCGGTCAAATAGACCCTATGGGCTTGGGAGTTTACGAATTGCTCAATTTTAAAAAATTTTAGTCAGAAAACACAATGTTCGGAAATTGACCGCTTCCGGCCAAGCGAAACAACTCCTTCGCTCTTTCAAGTCTGACAACAGATATTGTCACAGTTGTAAACAACCAGAGAAAAAGGAAACAATCCACAATTCCATTTCCTCTGTGAATGCCCTGCGCTATGGAAGGATAGAATGTTAACCCTGGGCAAACTGCTGTTCGAGAGTCTCAAGCAACTGTGTGGCTTAGACGTCAACAGCCTAATAAGGTTCCTAAACCGCACAGACTGGATATGGTCTTGCTGTAAATAACTATTAAACAAGTTGGTAACGCGAATGTGCCAACAAAGTGATGCGAAAGCGCTAGTTGGATTCTGGATAAAACACCATTCTAATCAACCAACCAACCAAGGCTTGTCTTTGAGATCATTTTTCAGTATGCGGCGGATGCTACATTTTCAGTTCTTTCGACGTTTGATTGGCACTTCGTCGGGGATTTTGCTCAATTCGCTTCCTCACTTTTTGAACCATTTCGCGTGATATTGCAGTCTTTAGAAGACTACCTCCATGACGTTTCGCGATGCTACCAGTGGTGCGATAAACAAAAACTTTATTTACTTCAAGGTGCTCGAGCTCACGAACAATCGCTGGTTGTGACTTTCCAGCCAAATTTAATACAATCACACTATTACATTTAAAATCCATTACTGATTTTCTTTTTTCGCTTTAACTTTCGGCAAAATGCTTCTGCGCGCTTGTAAACAATACTCTGGGCTGTAATTTAGCCAACTAGCAGACAGTTGATGCCCGCGCATCAGCTGCGCGAGCGGTCTGAAATTGATTATACTTCGAGTTCCCGACCCTGTATTTTGGGATTCTTTTTAGGTGCCACTTTTTATATATTTTTCGAACTGATTGAAGGTTTTTGGATATTTGAGTTTGTGGCACAGATATTGTTGATAGATGACGAGATCATCAGATTATTCGTAAGCTGACTGTGCTTTGTTTGAGACCTTTTTTCATTCTAAAATTTCGGGAGCTTTTCTGTGTGGATGTTTCCGTGTTACTTGGGCTTTTCCCCGCAGGGCATCTACACACATATACATACTCGTATACATACATGCATACATTCATAAGCATGAGTTTTTCTCATTGACTGCAAGATTTTTATTGTTGCGCCACAGAAATCGTTGCGACGATAATAATGTGACACAAAAACAACTGGCAGCTGGCAGCAGCAACAGCATTTGTTTTAAGCGACAAGCATGCATGTGTGTGTGTATGTGAAAGTAAGAATTCTGTGTTGCAGCACTGCAACGGTACTAAATACAATAACTTAAATGCATTAAGTAGTGCAAGAAGAGAAGAGCGAAGTCGATTCAAATATCTGCCGGCAGAGCACTACAAAATCACTAACATCATCAACCCAAAGGACAACAATAACATCACAATAGTCGTTGAGACAAAAAGTGTTGGAAACGAAAAGAAAAGAATACTACTCCAGCAGCGATAAGAACAATAACTAGGGTATACTTACAACTGTGTATGAATGTATGTATGCATAAGTGAATAATGCTGCAAAAACCAAAGTGACAACAACAACACAAACTGCTTCCCTACAAGTGCATTGGATGCTTTTTTGAGATGTGTGCACTATTTTCCAAACGAATGAAATGTCCAAATTTTTTTATTTCATTAACCAGCGAATGTGAAGGCATTTTCTGTTCCTGAATAATTTCGGCAAATGACTTTCTCGATGTCGTATGGTGTGAAAAGCGGTCGATACAATTTTGAGAAACTTTTTCAGCACAATAATTTCTGTGTGGCTAAAAACGCAGCGAATTTGGGCTTCTGGCCGTCATTCGTAATTGATCTATCAGAGTAAATGAACAACTTGTCGTATATCTACAAAAAAGTAGGCAAAAAAAAAATCAAGAAACAAGGCCTGCTCGGCCAACTGATTTGGCTGGATGGTGAGATCTCCAACTGGTCTTCAAACTAAAGTGATGACTTTCCTTATGTGTTGGGGGGTGTTCTATTAATACACCTATTTCAAAATATTTACGACATCTTCCAAACCACTTAGAACCAATGGCATGGCTCATTAGTAGCGTAAATTCGTTTAATTTTAATATTTTAGTAGTCTAAAGGGTGGTTAAGTTTCAAAGGCCGGTGTTGATTTTGAATAAGGTTCAATGTTTTTAGGAAATTACTGTCAATTCTCTTTATTATGATAATATTGGTATGGCTCAACTCCGTATAAAACAAAACATTGGCCAAATGGCCGCCGCGGCCTCGGCGGCACACCTCCATCCGATGGTCCAAATTTTCGATGACGCTGAGGCATAATTGAGGTTCTATGCGGTTAGGTTCCGAATTATCTCATCCTTTAGCTCTTGAATTACTGCTGGCTTATCGACGTACACCTTTTCTTTCAAATAACCCCAAAGAAAGAAGTCTAACGGTGTCAAATCACATGTTCTTGGCGGCCAATTGACATCGCCGCGATGTGAGATCAAATTTTTCGCGCAATAGAGCCATTGTTTCGTTAGCTGTGTGACAAGTGGCACCATCCTGTTGAAACCACATATCGTCCACATCCATATCTTCCAATTCGGGCCATAAAAAGTTCGTTATCATCTCACGAAAGCAAACACTATTCACAGTAACTGCCCGGCCTCATTTTGGAACAAATACGGCCCAATGAAGCCACCGGCCCATAAACCGCACCAAACAGTCACTCTTTGTGGGTGCATTGGTTTTTCGGCAATCACTCTTGGATTATCATTCGCCCAAATGCGGTAATTCTGCTTATTTATGGCTGACTCTATCGAACGCTTTCGAAAAGGCGGTGACTATGATATTGCACTGTTGGCGAAAACATTTGTTTAGCATAAAATTGTTTTAGCATAAAATTTGTCATTAAAGCCAAGTTCGTAAAAGTAGATCTATTCTTAATAAAGACGTACTGATAGGCGATATGAGATGTGAAATTTGGAAGAAAATCAAATCATAAACCAAATCTCTGGATAATAGAAGGTCTGTATTCTCACTGGGTTTTGTGTTTAGTGTAATAAAACAATAAATTTATTGTTACGGATGTTCGCTTTTATATCCCTACTAGAACTTTAAGTAGTACTTCCCTCTTGAATTGCATACGAGGAATTATGCGCGTAAACGTCCCATTGCCCGCGCACTTAAAGAAATCAGTGAGATCCCGAGATCTATTTCCCTTCACTGTTTGGTATCAAAGAAGACATTTTATGAATTTTTTAGAGATTTGAACTCATATTAGTTTTAAGTGGCCTGTAGAAAATTAGTATTACAGTTTAGACTTGAAATAAATTAAGATGCTTTGCATTTCAATTCAACCGGGCTGTTCGGGTCATGTTCTTCGATTTCGATGTAATTCAAATGTGTTGCTCTCAGGTCAAAATAATGAGACACGTATTTTTTTGTTCGCCCGAAAAAAATTTTTTTCAAGATTTATCGGCAATTTTGTTTTTCGGCTCAAAATCGATTTTTTTAATTTTATAAGAAATTTTTTTTTTCAATCGCTCATAACTTAGTCAAAAATGAACCGATTTTAATGATTCTGGGTTCAAAATGATCGTCATTATTTGCACGAGCGACTTCATGCACAAACAATAGCCAAAAAGTAGTTGAAAATTTTTTAGTTTGCAAAAACCAGAAAGTGCGAAACAGGTTTTTACTCAAAAATTCATTACTCAAAAACAAGTGATTTTAGCTACTGGGCATTCAGCTCAATTAAAGTTTGAGGTGTCTTCTTGATTTGGAAAAAGTAAAAAAGGAAAAATACACTTTTTGAAATATTCAATTGGTTCATGTGTTTATTAAGTTATTTCAAATGTTAAAAATAAATAAATAATTGGCGCGTACACTTCTGTTAGGTGTTTGGCCGAGCTCCTCCTCCTATTTGTGGTGTGCGTCTTGATGTTGTTCCACAAATGGAGGGACCTACAGTTTCAAGCCGACTCCGAACGGCAGATATTTTTAACAGGAGCTTTTTCATGGCAGAAATACACTCGGAGGTTTGCCATTGCCTGCCGAGGGGCGACCGCTATTAGAAAAATGTTTTTATTAATTTTGCTTTCACCGAGATTCGAACCAACGACCTCTCTGTGAATTCCGAATGGTAATCACGCACCAACCCATTCGGCTACGGCGGCCGCCAAATGTTATAATATTAAATATTTCAAATGTTATAATATTAAATATTAGCTAAATTTTTTTTGGCCTGGTCTAAAATCTGGTTAGACATTTAACTTTAAGGCGTTTAAGTGATATGCGAGTATAGTGATAAAATTCCCACCATTTTCCAAATAAACATATCAAAACAAGTCAATAACAAACGCCAAGATTTTCCTTAAAATACCCAAAAGTGCCACTAATAGTTTTCTAAAATCCTACTTAAGAGCTTAAAGTATCAACACAAACAACCATAAAAGGAGAATAATCGAGAAAAAGGAAAATCTGCTGATTTTACACTGCTTCTTGATGCTTTCCTGCCATCAAGGCCCTTGCTGTGCATGTAGTCTGAATATCTGTCCACAAAAATGTGACATTTTCGTTGTCATCGTCGTCGCGTCACATCAAATTGGTGTACGCAAATGCTCAATTTACAAGAGAGACGACTTAAGCCATTCAAAACATGCGACAGACTAAGCCGCTACTTTTTTCACTTTTTGCTCGTCTCGTACTTGTCTGCCACTATACATTCCTTTTGGTTTATTTACATACTTATAGACTGTGGCAGCAGAGGGAAAAAATTTGAGATGTTGTGTAGATATGTGAAATAGAAAGTGTCGCAATGCATTCTACATAAATTGATTGAATTTAGCAAGAAACTGGCAAAAGCTGAGTTAGGAACGACATAGGCGTTAAGTATAGAGAGGCATAGAGAGAGAGGATGAGAGTAGAAAGTTTGCTGGACTTACAAAGAAGAAGTATGTTGATTTCACCATTTACCCAAATTAAGTTCGAAATTGTAAACTTTTAGTCAAAGCGAGTTGTAAGAAAACTGATGAAATGAGAAAAGTGTGGAAACAAAAATCAACCATTTAAACTCTACACAGTGTCCTTTCCAACTCTTTGCGCAAATACGTATGTGCTTTATAACACTATTTCATGGTATCAAGAGCGGACTTGGCGGAGAAGCAAAAAGGACTTTAAAACACGCAACTAAGATGCCGCAACGCCTAATTGTAGGCCAGAGTCAAGTAGAAAGCAGTCGAGTGCTGGAAATTCTCTTACAGCAAAATACAAAATGAGCAAATGGCTAGTTGTTTTTGGGAATGTGTGGCCTTTCCATTACCGTTTTGGCACTTGTACGTATATTTGCATGTGTGTAATAGCGTGTAATTGCGGCTGTTGGCAGTGAAAATGATGATTACATGTTGCTGTGCCTGCCGCCACTTACTTAAAACACTAGAGGTGGCCAAAGTTGTGTGTTCACACCTGTAAATAGCAACACTTGTGTATACTTAGAAATTATCCAGAGAACTTTCATTGGAGGGCTGACTGGTGAATTTCAAATCATACTAATTTAAATTGCATTTTTTCAAATGCACGAAATTTTTTAAATTTCAAGCTTTCTTTTGCTCACTAACGACACCTGCAGCTATTTGCTTGTTATTGATGAAAAATCTTTTTTTCAATTAACATCGTGCGCTTTAACTACCACGCCAGGAAACAAAAGCATGCAAATGGTTGAAGCCTCAAATGAGTATTCTGCTTCTGAAATTTGTTGTCTTTTTCAAGGATGATCGATTACAAGGCTTGGACATCCGAAACAAAATTGTAATAGTAGGTTAGTTTAGGTTAGAATGGCTGCCCTTACGAGTGGCCCACCTAGACAAATAATCAAAATTCGTCCGTTGTGATATCATACAGGGGGGTCAGGGGGAGGAAATGAGGAGGAAAAGAACAAGACAGGTGTAAAAATGAGGAAGTGGCTTTGAATTGTAGGATGACGCCCAACAGTGGCTAATTACGTTCGTATTTTGTGAGAGTAACTTCGGCTGTCGTGGGTAGCAGAGTTTTGCCCGCTCGTTTCACACGTCATCTTACGCTAGTCCAATCAGTTGTTGTTCAGACGGCAACGAAGGAAAATATTTGGAGGCTGCGTTCATTTTTTCGTAAATCACCAGCAAAATCTCAGTTTTGATCGACCTCTATCGGAAGCAAACCGCTGTCATAACTCCGGTTACGTAAGCAAATCAGCTGATATCTTTAAAATCGCTGAGTTTCGGTTAACGGTCTGATGTTGGGTATACCTCCTTTTCACCATGATTTTTATATGGAGACATAGGTACTTGAACTTCCGTATAATATTAAGAGACCAATAACTCACTGTAGTATTGTCCAGTGATCGTTCTTCGTTTTTCTGAAAAATCCATTAAGATAACGGCGTTCGCATCCCAAAAAATCGTCACCATAACCTTTCCGCCGATGGGGCCGTCTCTGCCTTCTTTGGAGCAGATTCACCGGGAGGAGTCCATTGTTTTGATTGTTGATTAGTTTCTGGTGTGCATTGATTAATCCACGTGTCATCAACGGTGACAACTTAACGCAAAAATTTCTTCGAATCTCGCTTAAATTGTAAGTTAACAGACGCATCCGCTTATTGCGGAGCCATTCCGGTCAACACACCTAAGGCCTCTGTTGCGTCGTGCACTTTCGTTCGTCGATCAGAGAGAATCATGTCGTGGATTTTTTGAATGATTTCCTCGGTAACTACGTCTGCCGGGCATTCTGGTAGCTCCTCATTAAAAACAGATCTTCGCTCACTTTTAAATTCATTTAACCATTGGGCGAAGCGTCCCCATAGCCAGCATCCAACTTTGCTTTTATCTCTTCGCATTTTTTCCCATCCAAAAACCAAAAGCGAATTACCAAACGCTACTGCTCTTTTTGCATCTTAGCGGAAATCACGAAACACGTCTCACTCGCTGTCAAATCCAACCTAACCCATCAATCAGTCTGACTTCTTTCAAGGACGCCCTCTGTCATTAAACGCGGGCAGCACTTATTGAACCGCCCTCGTAGTTGTAGAAATAAAACACAAATAGTGGAATCTTCATCTGCAACATTTGCCGTATATATGTTTTGCATTTACTTGTTTATGCCATATACACTTATGGGCTGAACAAAAAAAAAAAATATTTTCAAAATGTTTCTTTC
>JAYXIM010051594.1:0-18586 GCA_037575425.1 Anastrepha fraterculus | reverse complement strand
TCAAGAATAGCCATTAGTCCAGTCAAAAGAAGATTTAACTTCGTAATTTTAGGAGGATGCGAGTTTATGGTTTTATTATGTAAAACCCATCACTGTGAACTTAAATTTGAGTTTTCGGGGTCGGGGGTTGTGTCCCGCGGCCGCCATCTTGGAAATAAGGGTGCAACTAGTTTTTGCGATTATCTCGTGAATTTCGAAAGTTACGAAAATTTTGTAAAATACTTTTGTGTAGATAATAATATTATATACAGTTTTCATTCAAAACTTTTTATTGTAAAATTAATCATAAAGAAGTTATAAACAAAATTACGCGAAAAATTAAGGGATGAATTTTTTTCAAGCGTAATAACTTTTTTTATTGATTTTATGGAAAATATACATCAGAGCTTTTTTATAGAGCATTCTTTTGTGGACATTTTTGTCTATAAGGTTTTTTCGCTATCTTCATTTAATCTTATGATTTTGAGCTGCTAAGCGGAGCAACCATTACATTAGCGAAGCGCGTACATGATTACACAGGCCGACAAAATTTAACCAACATTCAGACCCAGAAACCAGACCATATATTTCCGAAGGTTTATGATGCGCTGAATCCAAATCTGGCCTCAGAATTGCTCTATCAGCTCTGGTTTTCGAGATATCCTAACCTAAAAGTGCAAAAAACACCGTTTTTGCCCATATTTGAGGTTATGTAGCCTTGCAGATGTTTTCTTTCACCAAAATTAAAGGATGGCATCTTTAAATACAAGCCTTCCTTTTTCAAATGGCGTTGAGTTTGCTCAAATATCATTTTTTTTCGCTGAGATATCGCATTTTGAAATTTTCATGTTTCGAAATTTCCCTACACCTGAAAATCGATTGAGATAACATAGACATGATATATTCGAATACTAATTTTCTTGGGCTTGAGGGCCTGATATATATGGATTAATAGTATGTAAATTTGGAGTTTGTGGGTAAGCCTGCTCGCGGTATGATAGGGATGGTTTCTAGGGGTTAGGGCTGTGTGTGACTCGGTACCCAAAGGTCAGATAGTGTAGGGGTGTGGTGAGTCAGCATACTTATGGTGTGAGACAAAATTTTAAGAAAAATAAGACTCAATTCAAGAAAATTAGTAATCGACTATATCATGTCTATGTTATCTCAATCGATTTTCAGGTGTAGGAAAATTTAGAAACATGAAAATTTCAAAATGCGATATCTCAGCGAAAAAAAATGATATTTGAGCAAACTCAACGCCATTTGAAAAAAGAAGGCTTGTGTTTAAAGATGCCATCCTTTAATTTTGGTGAAAGAGAACATCTGCAAGGCTACATAACCTCAAATATGGGCAAAAACGGTGTTTTTTGCACTTTTAGGTTAGGATATCTCGAAAACCAGAGCTGATAGAGCAATTCTGAGGCCAGGTTTGGATTCAGCGCATCATAAACCTTCGGAAATATATAGTCTGGTTTCTGGGTCTGAATGTTGGTTAAATTTTGTCGGCCTGTGTAATCATGTACGCGCTTCGCTAATGTAATGGTTGCTCCGCTTAGCAGCTCAAAATCATACGACTAAATAAAGATAGCGGAAAAAACTTATAGACAAAAATGTTCACAAAAGAATGCTCTATAAAAAAGTTCTGATGTATATTTTCCATAAAATCAATAAAAAAAAATTATTACGCTTTAAAACAATTGATCCCTTAATTTTTCGCGTAATTTTGTTTATAACTTTTTTATTATTAATTTTACAAAAAAAAGTTTTGAATGAAAGTTGTAGATAATATTATTATCTACAAAAAAGTATTTTACAAAATTTTCGTAACTTTCGAAATTCACGAGATAATCGCAAAAACTAGTTGCACCCTTATTTCCAAGATGGCGGCCGCGGGACACAACCCCCGACCCCGCAAACTCAAATTTAAGTTCACAGTGATGGGTTTTACATAATAAAACCATAAACTCGCATCCTCCTAAAATTACGAAGTTGGCTATTTTTTTCGTCTCTTTTGACTGGACTACATTGCATCCATTGAAAACAACTTTTTAGTGAGGCCTATGGGCTGGAGAATTGAGGCATTGGAACCAATATTACTAAAGTTATTCGCGAGATACAAGCCGAAGTCCTCCAGCGAGTCATCCAAAATTGGTGTTTACGGATGACGAAATACGTCGCAGTTGCGTCCAACATTTGAAAGGGATTATCTCTAAAAATAAAATTCTGAATGGTTCTACACAAAAATAATACAGATTGCCAAATCCATTTGAATTTTAGTTCTTTTATTTCAATTTAAAATCCGATTCCACTAAATTGATCACCCTTTAAAATGAAACAGTTTACTTCAATTATTTTGATGAACTTTTGTGTGGACAGATAAATTGAAATCAGCTGGACGCGTTCATCTTCAGTTCTTGTATACAATAGAAAATTATGCACTTCTTCCTGCCCAAAGTGCAGTAGTTTGAGAAAAGAACACAGCCATGGTGGAGTGCACGAATGAAATGGAATCAATGTTCCTAAAATCAAAAACTCGATTCCAATGGGATTTTACAGAACAATCTTCCACGCGGATATACATGCCATTTAGATAGGTGTGAGGGAATGTTTCCATAAGAACCCACAATTACAATTCAGATAATCTGGCGGCCTTGAAAGCCTTTGTATCAACCTCATCTTCACATCTTAAGGAACTTCAACACAGTATTATTGGATTTCTGGGTATGAGGGAAATTAAATGGCTCATCATCTAATTAAAAATGGGCAAACATACCTCTAATTGGTCTTGAGCCTTTCTATGGACTTACGATATGCCACATTAGCAAATTTCCCAGAAAGTGGGAGGAGAAGAAATTCTTTGAACACTGGCAAAATTCTATAGGTCAGAGATAAGCGAAACAATTCCTAACGCCAGACAGAGGAATTATTGGTGTACTACTTTCGCCCAGCAGAGCAGACTTAAGACTTTTAACTGGTTATTTTACGGGCCACTCTAACCTGAGATATCACTTAAACAAATATGGTCTCCCTGAGACTATCATCTATCAATTCTGTGAAATGGACACTGAAAATTCAGAACACATTCTTTGTGAACGTCTTGCACTAGGACAAAAAAAGGCTACACCCCCTTGGTGGTATTACCTTTCATTAATATAAATTATGTAACAATAAGCCCCAGAATGCGACATAATTTTTAAAAGGCCTTAAAATATAATCTACCTCAAAAGGCTTCGCAAAATACATCTCTTTTGAACGCAGTGCGAGTTTCAACTAACATTAAGTACATGGATCATTCAACTACGTAATAGCATTAAACGCATACCAATAATACTGGCAGTCTATGACATCTTATCACCGCAGAAATCTTAAAAAACCTTCCACAAAAAACTTTAATTAAACTAAAATGACTTGTAAGCCCCTTAATGACTTGTGTACCTTAAGTTAAAATATGTGCCAGCGTACTGGAAAGTTTCAGAATTAATGCTCACAAAAGTCCTCACGTAGTGCCATCATACCATTTGAACTCCTTGCTACCTCTAATGTCCAAGTTACTAGGAAAAAATTATTCTGCGCCGTTCTGTAGCCTTTTATTGAAATCAAACGGTTTATTCCTACTCACCAATGCCGATTTCGATCAAAGCACTCAACGTTTGAGCAAGTACACAGAATCACAAGCGTAATAGAGACGCAATCGAAGAGAAGAAATCATACTCTTCCATATTTCTCTTCGTTGCTCAGGCCGTTGATAAAGTATAGACCTTACCCAGGACTACTCCATAAGGTAGAGTTCTTGGTTACACCCCTTTTGAGTGTTTGGCTGAGCTTCTTCTTATATTTGTGATGTGCGTATTCCTACCATTACTGGAGGGACCTACAACTTTCGAATGGAAGCTGGTATTTGATTAGGAGCCTTTCCATGGCAGAAATACACTTGAATGTTTGTCATTATCTGTCGAGGAGCGGTCGTTATTAGAAACGAATTGTTCTATCATTTGGTGTTTCATGGCTGAGGTTACGAACCAGTGCACTATCAACCCATTGATATAGTTATTTTTTAGATATATGTTTATTTTTTCCTAAATTTTTTTCTTTTCTGTAGCTCTAATGTCCGATTTCACCCATCAATTTCAAATTTATCAGACTGTTAAAATATACAATAGCAAAGTTTAGTAACACCCTAGTAACATCAACAACATTAATGCTGCAAATAATAATCACTGCATTGGTTTTTCCTCCACTAGGTTTTACTTTCGAGTCTGTTCTCTCTGTTTTAAGTCTAGATTATTTTTTTTACATCCTATGGTTCCAGGGAGGAACAAAGGGCCACGTCAACTTCTTTCCATTCAGATCTGTTCTGCGCCAGTTTCTTATCTTCTTTCCAGTTTAAATTCATGGCGCGAGTTCCCAAATCCAACAATCATCTCCAAATATTTGATGACATTGCTCGTCTATGGCTCGCTTGGGGATTCCAGTCAATAGCGGGTCTTGAGTTCCTCAGCTTTGTGCATTGCGAAATGTGTGATGCTTTCAAAATTGGACGTAGGGAACTAAAGGGATGCTAAAGCTGCCCTAATACCGTTTTTGAGGTCTTCGCTCGAGCCACCTGAGCAAAAAGATCGCACTTCCTCCAGCAGGGTAGCATCGATCAGGAACCGATGCCTATTTTGAATGTTCGTATGCATCACTTTGGTTTTGGAGATGTTGAGTCTGTTGGATTGCGACTAATTATAGATTAAATAAAGAAGAAGAATAATGCTGTTCTATTTTGTTTATAAAATTAAGTTCTAATATTTTTTTTTTTTCAAATATAAATTGCTTGCAGTGCCTAACGGAGAAGAAAAAACTATAGAAAACCTAAGCTTATAGAATGTATGCCAGTTGGTTATTCGAGAAATAATTATTTTCAAAATAGCACACATTCGTTTGGGTATCATCTTTTTGTGTTCTTTGAACTATGCCAAGTGAATCAATGCAAGTTATCATATTATTTACACAACTCCAGTTTATGTCTTGACTTCACTTTAGCGAACGTTGGAAAATTATGTTCTAACTCTTCGAAAGCTTCGAAGGCCCACCCAGTTTTTGAGCTGGCGACAATGACGTTCGACAAACAAGCAGCAGCGATCGAACTGGTGCGATCAATCAGGGGTAATTGATCATCAACGCAATTGACTACAATTAAACAGCGTGAAGTTGGCTGCAATTCGCTTGTTAACATATTCATTAAATGGAAATAAAAAGCCATAAAAGCAATAAATCAAAAGAATATGAAAAGAAAAAACTCCATTAAAGAAGTATATCGAATTTGTTAAGGTAAAGACGATCGAAAATGTAGTGCCATGCGTGGCATAACTCTGTGCAGCTAAAAGCTAGCAACACATTTCTATTTGTTTGGCGCTGTGGGAGGCGGCGGGCAGCCTGCACAAAAAACAATAACGAAACACAGATCATTACCATTGGAGGCAAGGGGGCGAAAGTTCTCTCGCAGCAGCTAAGATTAAATATATACATATGTGTGCATATATTTTTTGGTTTTTTCACGCCGCTCATGCTAAGAGGCCCCCATTCATTTCCAAAAATCTTTGCTATACAAACGCTTGAGGAGGATGTTGTATAGTGTGGCAAGCTAGCATATGTATGTGGCATCATTGCGTTGGATGTCGCTGATCGCTTGCTGCCGTCAAACGACGCGCTATCAGCCTATGTGCGATCGACAAGTATAACAAACATTTGGATATCTATTGCCTTGCCTTGGCTTGGCCGCAGAAACCAGCCTTCGCACGAACTGCCTGCGCTGTGGCGTAGGGGGAGCCGCACAGCGATGTGTCAGCCGAAAAATGATTGAGTGGATTTTTGTTTTAAGTGTTGGAGAATTTTATTTATAACTTTTTTCTTTTTTTTTCTCCCTTTCCGCGTACGAAACGTTACGAAATGAATAAAGAAATTAAGTGGGGAGTCCGGCGTATTGAAATGGAGTGTTGGGAGATGTAAAGGAATATTTTAGGCGAAATAGAAAATATTTGAAATAAAAGACGACAAACGAGCCACTTTGGTTACAATTGAAAAGTTATTGTCTATGTAAAGGGTCCGCCATATAACTTTACGGAATTAAAAATGCTATAAAAAAGAAACTACTCAATATTTTTCCAAACTGTTTTTTTTTATTTTGAAGTACAATCCTTCCGGTTAATGATGGAACACAACTCGGCTAGCCATGCGTCATCCCATACGATCGGTCCAATTTTTCAACACATTTTCGATTGTATGCGGCTGTATTTCAGCTATGACATCGCGTATGTTGGTCTTCAGTGCATTAATTGTTGCTGGTTTGTTGGCATAACACTGGTCTTTGACGGCACCCCAAAGATAATAATCCAACGGCGTCAAATCGCAGCTCCGAGGCGGCCAAACGATATCAGAATTTCGGCTGATAATGCGATCTTCGAAGACAGTGCGCAAAAGATTGATCGTAGCATTCGCTGTGTGGCAAGTAGCGCCATCTTGTTGGAACCAAATGCCACCAATATCCTCCTCTTCAATTTCTCGGAACAAAAATTCGTTCCACATGGCCCGGTAACGCTCTCCACTGACGGTTACGACCACACCTCGCTCATTTTCGAAGAAAAATGGACCAATGATGCCTCTCGACCAAAATCCGCACCAAACAGTGACTCGTTGTGAATGCATCGGCTTTTCTTCGAGTGCGTGCGGGTTTTCTGAGCCCCAAATGCGGCAATTTTGCTTGTTAACATACCCGCCGAGATGGAAATGAGCTTCATCCGAAAAGATGATTTTTCGGTAAAAGTCTTCATCTTCTTCAAGTCGATCCCAAGCCCATGAAGCGAAGCGAAAACGCATTGGGTGGTCGGTCTTTTGAGCGTATACACAACCATTTTCGTTCAGCGGAAGAATAAAACTAATTTTCTGTCAAATCAGATGACAGCTAAGTGTTACCATTCTTCAAATAATACCTAGTTCAAATCCGTAACGATAGATGGCGGGCCCTGTATGTATGCATAATTAGAAATCTGTGACCAAAAGAAAAAACTTTAGTCTTCAAATGTAGTTCAGATTAAATGCAGAACTCTATTAAATTAGAAAACGAAAAATAAATATAAGCTGAAAATAAAATTAAAAAATTTGAGTACGATATTTATTTGATAAAGCAAATGGGCCATCATTTATTGGAAAGGGGCCAGGAAGTTATCACACTTCATTTGCAAGGTTGGAGTGCGTACAAAAGACGCATTCATCATTTTTATTTTAATAAAAAAATTATATACACACATATCTCGGTTTGTTACAGCGTTATTGGTGCAAAGTACAGCACTTTATTATGAGCATGAAAAAAGCAAAAAATAAAAAAAAAACTATACAATCTATGTAAATACATACACACACACACACTCCTATCTGCGTAATGAAGTGTACCAAAAATAATGTGGGAAATTTTCAATTTGTTCAATTCATCACGATATCGCACAGCGATTGCCAGTGCGGGTGCGAGCGTGGCTCAAGTGGTTTAATTTGGCCCCCACACTCGAAATCACTGCGCAGCGCACCAACATGCCACTAGCACTAGGAGTGACAACAAAAAAATTACCAACGAGCGCCATGTTTGGCTTGTGTAATGTACAGGGATAATATATTGTAAATAAACTTATATGTACATATGCACATACAGATAAGTATCAGATCTTCCGAAACTCGTATTTACTTTTTATCAATGTCAGCAGTGTTAATATGTAAATAAAAAATTAAGTATACTTTTTTTGTTTTGTGATAAAACTCTTTGCTCTGATTTGGGAGTACTTTTGTTGTTGTTGTTACAAGCTCACTATATAAACAAAACATCAATTAAAATTCAAATGACAAAAGCTGAATAAGTGCCCATTTAGAAAGAAAAATTGATACTTGTTAAGTACACACAAAACGAATGCATTTAAGCGGCAATGCAACAGTAACAGGAGCAGCAAAGCAATAATTGGCACTTTTAAAAGCAACAATAAAACATACACACATAATACTAATCGATAACAGTACACCGCTAGATGATAATAGTAATCAGTTGGTTGGTGGTGTCTAGAAATTTTCTGGCTCAACCACTACAAATTGATGGATAGAACTGATAGTAATCACACCCCGAATAAATATTTTGAGTGGAGTTTGCTCGGGTGCAGCATAACGAACAGTTGGAGATCGGTTGCAGGTCGGTTCTGACTTGTCGTGTTGATCGAAAATCAAACTTTGTAAAGAAAAATTGACTTACAGTTTGTCTCAGTATTCCTTTCATAATTTAATATTGTGTAGTCTCATTATTTTTTTATTTTTTCATTATTTATTTTTTTTTTTGCCTACGGCTTTGTACTTTAAATTCCTTTTGTTTGTGGCAGAACACCTTGCTGCCGCCTGCTATTTGCCCCTGTAAACAAAATTAGTTATTTAAACGCATACTATGTATGTATGCAAAAATGACAACGTAAGCCAAAATGCGTAATATTTTACGCCGTCTGGAATTGTTTCCATAACTCGAAATAACATAAACAATCACCAGAAACATAACGGTATATACATACTTAGTTATGCCATAAGTTCTGTTACAACTTGCGTTCGTTATAGATATGAAATTATAATACTTTTCCTATTGATTTTTTAATTTAATCTCGCAAATTCTAAGAAAAAAAAATAAGTTTTTAATTTTCATTCGAAATGGTCACCATTGGCTTTTACTCGAGCCTTCCAACGATTAGGCCATTCAGCTATTGCCGCCCGTATTCCATTGAATATTGACGTCGCTTCTCGAATAAAAGAGTATTTGAGACTTTCCAAATATTTGTGAGGTCTTCGACAGGCCATGTTCTCCAATTCTGACAACAAACTGTAGTCTAATGGGTTCAGATCTGCACTTCCACTCGGCCAATCTTCTGCGGCTATGAACCCAGCAATATTGCTTTTTAGCCACTGCTGGGTGGTTTTTTCCTTATGGTCTGGAGCGGAATCTTTCTAGAAGATCCAACGCTCCCATTGAAGGGCGTACTGATCAAATGCTCAACCACGTCTTTTAAAACATCCTTCTGGTCCATTTTTTCACAGAAATTAATAGATGCAACGCCTTTACAAAACACTCCCCACCCCACCATTACAGAGGCTGAATGGTGACCACGTTGAACCCTTGGAACAACATTTTTTGCGTCTTTCGAAGTTTTAGCGCAGACTTTGTCATTTTACTTATTAAAAACTTCTCCAACAGTGAAATTTTCTCACTTGTGAAAGTAATATTTTCATGGCCATTGACCGCGTGTCACCAAAGAAGCTGCTTGCATCTGTCGCGTCTAGTCAAGCGCGTTGTCTAAAGATGACCAGTTCAGCGAAGGAGGACTTTCATATAGAGATCATCTCCAATTAGTCTTGGTATGGATCTGGGCGATACATTCATTTTCCTGTACATGACTTTGTGCTTTCTAAGGGATTTCTGCGAATGGCTTTTATGGCTGCACTGGTGCGAATCATGCGAGGACGATAACTTCTTTTTCTGTCTATCACTTCAGATATTCTCGAAATATTAAGTTTTTTCTGCAAATCGTAAATCTCACAGCTCTCCACTCCATTATTAACAAGCGAAATTTGCAAGGAAACTGAGTATAATTTATTAATAGACAATGCATACGAACAAAAACAAAAATAACCGAACTTTTTTCTCCGAATTTGTTCTGTATGCATTGTAAAATTTGTCACAGAATTTATGGCAAGACTAAGTATATATATAAATAAGTAATAGGAGGAGAAGCTCGGCCAAACACCAAAAAGGGTGTAAGAGCCAAGTATATATATAAGCTTCTCCTCTTATTACTTATTTTCGTTTTTTACAGCCTAGATATAGTTTTAAGCTCCAAACTGCAAACATTTTTTATGATTATCTGAGAAATACACTCAGCGGTTTGCCATTGCCTGCCGAGGGGCGACCGCTATTAGACAAAACTTTTTATAATTACGGTGTTTCAAGAACGAAGACTCGAACCTATGAAATTCCTAACGGAAAGGAAACGTCTTTGCAACAATGCGCAGTTATCGTGACAATAAAAATGGTATACAATTGGTTTATTATAATTAGCATAAAGGTAAATTAGCAAAACAAATGGCTGAAATGTCGACTTAAAACACTTTAGTGGCTGGCCAAAAGAGCTCACACCAAGGATGGAACAAATTGCCGAAAACTTGTAGGACAGCCTTGTAATGTTAGTCGAACGCCCACGGTTTGATAGTAGGTCATCAAACAATCCTAACAGTGTTGTAAAACACAATATTTTATTACTAGAAGAAAATTCATTAGTCATTACTATCAAAAGCTAACATTGGCAAACTATTTCCTTTTGCTCTAACTTACGTTTCATACTCAGAGAAATATTAGAGAAATATTGGGATAGTGACGAGAAAGCCGTAAACAGCCCTACAAAACAAGAACATTATTTCCACAGTGAACTTTGGGACGCTAAGTGAAAATTCAGCTCAAAAAGTGGGTCTATGTGTAAATAGAGAGAAAAAAAAATATGCACTTCGCAAAGAAACTGAGTGATGTTGCGCACATTTAAATCGGTGGTGCATGTATTCAGAGGGTTGACAAATTTAAATACTTAGGTCTCTTCATCAGCAGTGATCTGACACTTCCATGGCAACAAATGACCGAGTAAGCGAGGCAAGTAAAGTATTCTTTGCACGCATAAAATTATTCAAGTCTCGATTGCTATCAAAACCCCAAAAGATAGCAATGTATAAAGCGCTTGTAGGACCCAGACCACCATACAACAGCGAGGCATGGGTACTTAAAACAACAGACATCGACCCAATACTGAGGATTGAAATAAAGTTACGGTGAAAAATATATTGTCGCTTCCGCCGAGATGACGGAACATACCAGATAAGATACAATCACGAACTTGATGCATTGATTCAAAGAGGAAACGCAATTCGCTTCATAAAAAGTCAAAGAATCAGATTGCTGGGACACATTTACACAATGCCCAAATGGAAAGCTGCCAATTTGGCGTTCCATAGGCAAGTGGACGGACAGGCCGCGCGAGACCAAACGAACGCTGGATTGTTGAGGTCACAGCTGATTTGCGGAATACAGATCGCAAACTGGAAAGGCTTAACTGAGGATGGATCGGAGTGGAGAACCGTAATTGTGGTCTACATAAGACTTTAATGCTATTGAATCATGAAGTGAAATGCTATGTGGTTGTATTTGTAGCAAAGATGTGGGTGATATTAGAATTATTGAAGAAAACCTGACAAAAGAAATTTAGGTATTTAGAAATTTAACGTAATAAATTGAAACGAAGTCTACATATTTGGACACACTGATCTAGAAAATTCAAATAAATTGTTACTCAAATTAGACAAAGATCCAAAACGTAAGTCAAAATAATTGTTTAATCATCAAAAAGTATTTTGTCGCCTTCAAAATGGGCTCCATTCGAAGCAATATATGTATATACGCCAACGATTAGTCCAGTCAACAAAACACTTTTTAAACGCGTTTGAAGGGATCTTCTTCAGCTTCTTCAGCGAATTCTCCTAATTGGCCTCTATCGACTCAAAGCGGCGTCCGCGGAGTGGCAATTTAAGTTTTGGGAAAAGGAAAAAGTCACAGGGGCTAAATGCGGTGAATACGGTGGTAGTTCGATGATATTTGTCGAGTTTTTGATCAAAAAAGTGTTCACAATATGAGCCTTGTGAGACAGCGCGTTATCATGGTGCAAGATCCATGAGTTTTCTTTCCACAAATTGGGCCGCTTCCTACGCACATTCTCTCTCAAACGTCGCATGGCTTCCAAATAATATTTTTTACTTACCGTAGAACCATTTGGAACGAATTCTGAGTGCACAACGCCGTGATAATCAAAGAAAACGAATAGCATGACTTTCACTTTCGACCGACTTTTATATGGTTTTTTAGGTTTCGGCTCATGTGGATAGCGCCATTCAGTCGTATGTTGACTGGTTTGCATGTCAAACTCATATCTCCACGTCTCATCACCTGTTATGATGCGTTGAATAAACGTTGGGTCCGAATTCACTTGCTCAAGCTTGTCTTTAATCACCTTCTTCCGATGAATTTTTTTAAAGAAATTCAACTCTCTTGGAACGAGTCGAGCAGCCACGCGTCTCATGCCCAATTGATGGTGTCAATGTTGCGAATTGATTCGTAAGACACCTCAAACTTAAATAATGGTTTTCCAGCACCATTTCCATGACTTTGTCAAAGTTTTCACCTGTTGAAGACGTTGATGGGCGACCAGATCGGAACAAATCTTCCATTACTTCTCGGTCCTCTGTAAAAGCCTTATTACCACTCGTAGACCCGTGCTTTTGATAAAGCACACTCGCCATAGGCTTTCTGCAGCATTTTCAACAATTCGGCACGTGAAATCACGTTCAAAGCCCAAAATTTAAAACAAATTCTTTGTTCCTTGTACGTTCCCCTTGCGGAAGCGTCTTCGTTCATACGCATGGCATGACCAAGCCAGCGTAGCCGCTGTATTTTTTCACGCTTAACTATGTTCATACAGCTCATACAGGTTGCTGTTTCACCGTACACGATACTCCTCACCAGGGGCGCAGAGTGGACAAAAGATCATACGGAGAATTGTCGCCCGAAAGCTTTCACAACTTTCTCAGCTGCTGTTGACCTCGTTCATGCTTTTGTGTCATATAGCAGTTTCCTACTGATCACAAAGTAACACCTGCGGGCAAGAGTTATTCTCCGCCTGATCTCCAGGCTGACGTTATTTTTGTAGTTGATGCTGGTTACAAGGTAGACAAGTTCTTCACGACTTTAAATTGCTATTTGTCAATACTGACATATTGTCCAAGACGCAAATACTTTTTGTGTATTGACAGCATAAATAAGTATACAGGTTATTTAAATATTTTGAAAAATAATTTAAAAGAAAGCGCTAAGAAATTGGGCCTTGGAGGAACGTTTATCTTCCATCAGGATAATGACCCCAAGCACACATCCAACATTGCACCAGAGTGGCTGTTATACAATGCAGGAAAACAGCTGAAAACACCGCCACAGTCCCCGGATACCAACCCAATCGAACATTTATGGGAACATTTAAAGCGGCAAATACGTAAACATCCGATTAGAAATAAGAAACAACCGAAAAACGTCATTCAAGAGGAATGTAATAAAATACCACCGGATGTAACTGAAAACTTGGTGATGGTTATCCTACCAAATACTAGGATTTGATTTTAATTATGTTTTTGATTTCACAAATTAATAATATGATGAACTGTATACTTACTTTTGAGGGGGAAAACTGAAAACGTGTCCGGTGTATACTTACTTCTGTTACTAACTGTATTTAGGTAAAAATATTTTACCTATGTTATATTGTATATGTTATACCCATCGCCTGACACAGGCGTCCAGCCAGGTTTGTTCCATTTTAAAATGAGAAAAAGATACTTCAAATTGAGCTGGTGCCTCGGAATTCCAAAAAAAATTTTTGAAGTGATCTATAAAAAATCATGTTTATATATCATATACATTAGTATTAGGCCTGGCCCACATACATTCCTAACTTTAAATGTTTAGGTCTCATTCAATATGAAATAATCGCAGAATATAATCTTAAAGCATTTGTAGTCGGTAACAAAACAGCCTACAACGAAAATGTATTTTATTTTGAAGTCGGCCGTATCCATCGTCACCACTCGTCCTTGTACAATAGGCGAATTTTTCACTAACGGTTACAGTAGTTTATTTTCATTCTTGGCCAGTTTAGATTCCTATGGTGCGCGATTAAAAAACGACCTGCAAATTTGAACTTCTTTCCCAAGTCCTTGAATTTAGTTTTCACTATCTCATGCGGATTTCTAGTGATTTTTGTGCAGATTAAGTTTGCCACTCTCAATCTTTTTGACCTCACCTGTTGCTGCTAATCTTACGCTCAGTCTGACTTACGACCACACTAAATTAACCCTTTGCGCTTGAAACGCGAACACGGGCAAAAATTCACTTCACAGCAGTTCAGGTGTTCACAGAATATTCCTCGTCTGCCACACATTCATCGTAAATTTTACGATAATTGAACGTTTCACGCCTTTTTTCCACACTTAACGCTAATGTAGTTAAAAAGTAGCAGCACCAGCTACAGCTCCAGCGACCAAGCAGCAAATGCGTATTCACCTTAAGAGGAAACTGAGCGTAGGTACGGTGCATCCATGAAATCTGTTTGTTGACAGCTGGCATATGAAAAATTTACCAACAAATGAACGTGCGCCATCGCAAAATCTAAAAAAAATAAAAAAAAAATGTAAATGAAAATGAAATAGCAGAAAGGATTGTTGCCGCACTGACAGTTTTGGTGTCATAAAATGCAACAATTTACGAGACAATGTCAACGATTAGCGCAACGCACTTTGTAGTTGCCACAGTTGCAAGCGCAGCCACGCCACCAATGGCAACATTGGAGATTTGCTATTAGTGCTGCTGCAATTGTTGACTATAATTAAGCATCCAACTGAGAGTAGTGAATAAACGTATCTGCGAAATGTTAAGCCAAGCGGTCAATTCCAGGAATCTACGCACATTTAGACAAATTAAAAACAAAAAGATGTCACTTTTGGTAATGGTGGAGAAAACATTTGCAAATCGTTATGAGCCAAACTTCCGCTTTGAGGTAATAGCAGGGCAAGCAGAGCGTTGGCGAGCCTAAGGTTCAAGCGTGCCTAATAAACTGTTAACCTTGCTTGTTCTTTTCGCTTTGAAATCAGACAACTCTGTTGACTACTGAATTTGCTCATGCCTTTCGATAAACAAGTATGGAATACTCAATTCGAGCCGCACCGAACTTTATATACCAGCGCACATTTTATGGAAACCTAATTAGGTCTGGTTATAACTTTTGGGATCAAACAAACACATAGACAATGTTGAGTTATAGCTTAAAACAACACCGGGACGGACGGAAACTTAAATAAAAGTGGGCGTGGTTTTTATCCGTTCTCAATAATAATCATGTCGGATCTAAATGAGAAGGAAAGTCTCTCTTGTTCCAAGTTTGGGCGAATTTTTTTAAGTCATTATCGAGATACCCTTCTTCTTCTTGATTAGCGCGAGAACCGCTTAGGCGATTTTGGAAGAGTTTAACAAAGCGCATCAGTTGTTCCTTTCTCGTGCTAATCGGCGAAAGTTGGAAACACCAAGTTGAGTAAAGTCCTTCTCCACCTGATCTTTCCAAGCAAAGGAGGCCTTCCTCTTCGTCTGCTACCATCAGCTGGTACCCCAATGAATACTTTAGAGCGGGAGCGTTTCTGTCCATTCAGACGGCATCACCTAGCGAACATTTGTGTTTTGTCTATGTTGTGGTAAAGCTCATATAGCTCATTGTTCCAGCGCCTGCGATACTCGCCGTCACCAACGTGTAAAGGTCTAAAAATCTTTTGCTGAAAGCCTTACAAAGTGTTAGTTTTGTTCATAAAAGAGGATTTCACTACTCAATTGCCTACTTTGCTCTTTTGCACTTTTTGGCACGTAGAATCTACGTTGTTGTTGACTGTAGATCAAAAACTAAACAATTGCAAGCAACGGAGTTACCGCGACACGATCGTCAACACCAAAAGAGAATTCTGAAAGTTCAAGCAATTGAAGTCTAATGAAACTCTGGGCCTCTTCTTTTCGCCAAGACTTAGCAAGTGGCGAATAGATGAAGCAACTGGTACAAATGAACATACATATATCGGCAAGGAGGGAAGAGAACTACCTTAAATTACACGTCTTGGTAAGGCAGTGCGGCCTAATGAGCTATAGCCATACTCGCTAGCGGCAAATCTTACCCGATAACTTTGTTGTTGCTTTCGCATGCGAATTTTTCGTCAAGTTAATCGAGCATAGAGAGAGCGAGGGGGAAATGGCAAATAGAAGAGGCCTTCTCTTGAGAGAGAGTTGGCAGCATTGAAAATAATGAGTTTTGCTAGTGGCGAATATTGCTCGTTTACTTTGTTGTTGCTTTCACATGCAACTTTTTCGTCAAGTGAGCAGAGCCGCAGAAAAGTGGCGAATTGAAAGCTTCTCTTATTTATTACATCGACATCGCTTTCAAACTTATAAATGAAACATTTTTCTCAGTTTTAATATTTTTAATTTGCTTAAAACCAACTTTAGTACCAACTTTTCAAATTCGAAACGGCTTTAAGTTGTAGCTCAGTAGAACATTGGTGGCTTAACAAACATATAAGTGCTATTTTTTGCAAACTCAGTCACATTTTAACAACTCCAGAATCCGATAAGAAAGCGCTTACTAAACGAACGATCCTTTTTATTACATTTTTCGATATCATTCAACTTCGAGAGCTCTTAGATTAACATATAGTATTCATACCATTCTTCAGAAAGCTCTTGCAGAAACTTGTATACAAATATTTTATTATTCTTTAAACTGCAAATACTTTCCTGCTCTTTGCATTTAGCAGCTCCCATCTATTTCGCATCCGTGCAATAAAATCCGGCCTTAATGGCCATAGCCAAATGACATATAAGAACCGTTTCGCATTCATCAGTCACACGCACTGCTGCAGCTGCTGTTGCTCCTGCTGCTATTTACACCTTGGCATGCCGCGCGCATGCGCATAGTAACAGAGAGCACCAGTTAGTCCAATTTTATGGCAACATGTTTTTATGGTTAGTTATTTAAAATGAAATAAATATTTCCAGGCGAATTATTTGCTTCGAACATAGTTTATGAGACTCATTATTTTGTATTTATGCATTTATATCTACTTTTTTTTATTAAGAACACAAAAACTCATGCGAAAGATGTAATAAAACGGCATTTAATAGCTGGTCACCTACAATCATTTAGCATCAAATTAAAAATGCGTTTTCCATGACTTTTATTGCCATTAACTTTTAACTGCCATGAAAAAATCGTATGTTAATCGGGTCTATTGTGCGCAGAAAATATTTTAACAGCCGACTGAGTTTTTATTAAGTGACTGAAGCTCAATAACAACAACTGAGATATAATTATGGTTATCCTGAGTCACTTTTAAGCACAGAAGTGAGTCCAGAGACTTAAGAATTTGTGGATTTTAAGAATCATGCACTTTTTTCTTATTCAAATACTTTATTCATGTCGTTGGAGTGTATACAAGCGCTTCAGCTCTGAAAATATTCAATTTCGGTACGAGCTGATGCTAGCAGAGGAAGAGGAGGGGCTTCTCTGCGTTAGAGAGATCAGGTGGAGAAGGACTTAGTTTCACTTGGTGTGTCCAACTGGCGTCGGTTGGCATGAGAAAGAAGCGACTGGCGCGCTTTGCTTTGCTCGGCCAAATTCGTTTAAGTTGCTCTCGCGCCAATCAAGAGAAACAATCATAAGGTGGCGCAAATTTAGTCATCCAATTTTGCTTTTGAATAACTTTTTTATTATATAAAGGAATTATTTTGAGTGATGGAAATATTTATTTTGCGTTGCGTCAATAAAATTCTTCGGTTACCCAGCCCGTCGCTTGTTTTTCGCATCTAAAGCGTGAATTTTAAACCCGAAATAACATTTTCTGTGTTTTGACTACATAAACGTTCGACGAATTTTTGTTAAAATAGTCAAAAACTTCCCGCAGTTGCTCCTGTGTTGGCATGGAAGTTAACATTTTCGAGAGACTTAGATGTTTTATTTCGGCTAAATGTTTCAAAGAAAAAAGTGATGCTCTCTTTTCTCCCGTATATATACAATGCTTTCATATTAACTGACTTTGTTCCCCAAAATGGAAAGTCACATAAATAAAAATTATCCCTTAACCCAGAAAAAGGTGTGATAAAGTTAAATCTTATTGGCGCATCAGCTTGTTGTCCATTGACTCTAAAGTTATGGAATCGCATTTTCTCAAAAGAATGATGCTTATCATTGAAAATTATGATTCGGCTTCAGAAAGACTCACGGTAACATGGAACAGATACACAGACTCGAAAATAGTATTCACAAAGCTTTTGAGCAGAAGACTTATTGCGCAGCCGCATTTCTCGACATATCCCAAGCCTTTGACCGCGTTTGGCAAGGCGAATTGCCATGTAAAATAAAAGACACTCTACCCATAAATTATTACTCTTATATCAAATCCTACCTCAAAGACCAACATTTCTTTGTTAAGCTAAACAAAAAATACTCTGAACTCTGTGAAATTTTACCTAGTGTACCCCAGGGCAGTATACTTACTCTACACTCACGATGTACCAGTCACTGAGGAAACTATCGTCGAAACTCTTGCAAATGGCAGCGCTGTTCTCACAATTGACTCTTAACCCTAGAAGGCTTTGCATAAGCTACAAAAAGGACTTAATGGTTAAAAGATTGGAGAATAAAATCCAATGAGACAAAATCAGTTCAGTAGCTTTTACACTCAATCGAAGGAGTTGTCCTCACGTGAAATGCAATAATGATATCATACTCCAAAATAATGTTACAAAATATATCTCAATATCTCAGCAAGCTAACATGGAAAACACATATTTTCACAAAACGTAAGGCAATTGAAATCAAACTTCGAAATCTATACTGGTTACTTAATCGAAATTGTCACGTTTCTCTCAAAAGCAAGC